>JAGDQP010007955.1:50512-65056 GCA_022664845.1 Lepisma saccharinum | reverse complement strand
GATGGTAAAGAACAAGAAAAGTGATCGGCTTTTTCTTCTACATCCATGAGTTGTTCAAGGGAAACGAGGTTAGTTTGAAAATCGTCAGTGGGGAGTTCTATGTCCACAGTAGGATTTACGTTCACAGTAATACCCAAAGGAATTGGGGCATGTTGAGTTTCACATACTTGGAGGGCCAGTTGTTCAGTAGAACGTTCGAGAACACTTACCTCGTCCTGCTTATCATCAAAAACCGCACCGGCAACGTTCGCATGTACCTGCTCGGCATTCTTCCTGTCGGCGAACTGTTGCGTGGAAATACTTTTGGAAACTGCAGGAGGTGGTTTTTCGTTGTCAAGCGGTTGACTGGAAGGAATGACGTCCAAATCTTCGGGCATCGAATTTGTTTTTCGTAAACTGCCTAACACTGGAAAACTGGTCATATCTAAATGAAACTCACTGTTATTGAACTGGTTAATCGGCTTTCGTACAGAATGGGCTGTTGCTTGCTCATGTTTACGTTCGGTTTTAGCTTTGCATTCGGCTACAAAATGCCCCTCTTGACCACATCGAAAACATTTATTGGCATTGCCAACATGAAAAGCTAACACTCTAAAACCAAAAATGTGTAAGATCGGTGGAACCTGTTTTTTTAACTCTGAAAAAATCACTTTGCGCTTGCCCGAGTACACTTGCAGGGGACATGGGTGCCTGTAGACATCCTGTATAACTTTGACCACTGTTCCATAGGACTGCATATAAAATGCCACTTGTTGATCACTGACGTCCAAAGGTAAGGGATGTAAAGTAATGACCGTAGTTTGTTCATTAACTAATGACACCGAAATGGGATACGTTTGGTCGTCAGCATGAAACTCCACTTGCCGATTACAACTATGCACTAACTTCTCAGCTAAGACCAACGAAATCACTCGAAGGAATACCGATTTGGTATAGGAATCCACCTCAAGACTCACAACGTTATCGGTAGATAAGTTAAATAGCTTAACAAGCCAATGTTGCAAATCCAAAATGTCAGGGTTTTTAGGATAAGTAGAAAAATCAAAGCGTAGCGTATTTTGACGAAAAAGCTTTTTTCGTTGCCCTTCTTGACTAGTAGTTGCCATACTGCTTAGTGCTAATAAGCCACTCGAAAAATGGAAATCACTATGTTTGCTTCAACGATTTAGAAACTATGTCAAAAAAAAATAAACGTACGTAAGAAATAAAACAAAGAACACACAAGAGAGGTATGGAACCCCAAAGTTGCTAGACACACCCCGAACTGGGCCTTTGCGTTTGCAGGAGCTTGCACTTCGCGCTCCACTCCACACGAGTGCTGAACACCTACTGAACTGAGCTAAATTTACAAGATATCAACAATGGCACGAACGAGCGATAAGAAGAACATTGCAAGTTAAGACTGCCCCCTGTCTATGTTTCGAGCAATTTCTGTTATTAAAAACATGTTTTGGTGTTTAAACTTGTTGAAGTGTGTTCTGCAGATTTGTACATTAATTATTTCGTTAAGTGATGAAGTGAATGTTCTTTCTCTTTTTTATTTTTTTGTCTTCAAAGTTCTGAATAAGGAACGTAACATAGGGAGAAGCATAGCTACGGAAATACAACGGATTGATTACGTCAAACCAATCAGAGGATGATTTTCGTTGTATGACGTAGGAGATTGAATTCTCAGTATTTCATGCTATATTTCTACGTAACAGAAAACCATAGCGCTGAAATTTAAAAAACATTATATGTTATTTAATCCGATGTACACAAACAAACTGTAAAATATATAAGGACGGGGAAAACGGAAATGCCCATTACTTCAAATCAGCAAAAAGAATCCGTGTCCGGGATTGGATGGAATCCCTGCAGAATCTTTGAAAAACTTACCAGAAATTGGAATTAGGCGGCTTTGCACTATCTTCAACTCTGTGTTATTGACGGGTCAGGTACCTACAGAATGGACGGATCAACTAATCTACCCTATTTTAAAAGTTGGTTAGGATGCTAAGGATGGCAATAATTATCGTCCGCTGGGATTAATGTCCAGTGTTTTAAAATTATTTGAAAGATGTATCCTTAGTAGAATGGAGTGGTACTTAGAAGCAGAAAACAAGTTTTCTCCTTCGTAATTTGCCTTTGGAAAAAACAAAGGTACTAATGATGCCTTAGGGTTAGTTCTACACTCGACCGCTAAACTTCTAGTCAGCGCTAAGTTGAGGCCAAGTCTGATTTTGGCCAAAGAGAGTACGCAAAATGAGAGTTGACCTCAAATTAGCGCTGACTAAAAGTTTAGCGGTCGATTGTAGAACTGACCCTTAGAAGTTTTAGGGCTGTTTGTAGCCAATAACTTTGTTAAGGGTCTCCCTCTACATGCTGCTTACCTTGATATTAAACATGCCTATGATTCCGTTACTATCCCTACTTTAATTAATCTTTTATCTTACATGAAGTTTCCGAGCTTTTATCTTAGACTTCTTTGGAATTTCCTTAATTTCCGTACTGGATACTTATACTTAGCAGGTCTATACAGATCAATGTCGGAATACAACAGGGATCGGTGCTCTTCAATCTCTATTTATCGGAGATCCATAAGACTATTCCACATCCTTTTAAATACATTTTGTTCGCTGATGATAATGGTTCCTGATGATAAATCCAAAGATTGGTTTGTGGAATTGGAAATTCTAATTAATAAGGTAAACTCCTGGCTGAAATTTCGTAACCTAGGCATTTCAGAGGAAAAATCTAGCATCCTTACCTTTCTCCCACCATATAGCAGATACAAGAGATTAAATCTACCCAGAATAACAAAAATTCCTATTACAGATCAAGTAAAGTATCTTGGTGTTACATTTGATGCCAAAGTTATGATGAGTCTTCATGCCAATTTAGTCCTAACAAAAGGTTTAAAGATCATGAATATATTAAAATCCTTAGCTACTACAACTTTCGGTGAAACACAGTCAATCCTCTTGCTCTTTTTTAAAAATTACTTTTTACCAAACATAGAATATGGATTATCAGTAGTGCCTTTTCTTAACAAAAGAGCCTGTGAAAAAATTGAAGTAATCTGCCGTAAGGCTATCAGATTAGCACTTGGTGTCATGAAAAATAACCCAAATATCCCTACGTATTTAGAGTCTCATTTTTCTACTTTTCGTCTTCGTAGACTCAAAGGAACGGCTAAATTCCTAATTAAAGTATTAAATATAAACCTTCTCATCCTTTCCTTGCCTTATTTGAAGAGACAATTAAATTAGAAAAGAATTACACTCGTTCAGCTGAGAACATCTGTTTATAATTAAATAGACAGTATGGACATCAGATACGATGTACGTATAGACCTAGAAGGGATCTTATCTTCAAAATATCTTGCCCTTTAGAAACTCTGACGGATATTTATTTTCCAAGACTTTTAACAATAGAGGAGTATAAATCACGATGGGAAGATTTCTATTTTCTCTTTACAGATGGAAGTAAGAACCCTGATGTGCCGTTTATGACCCTCAGAAAAAATATTCACTTAAATATCGTTTGGAATTTTCTTTCAGTATTTATTATCTGGAGTGTTTTGGTATTTACAAAGCGTTAGGGTATTCTTTACTTCTTTTTCCAACAAGAAAATTCTGATACTCACAGATTCTCAAAGTGCATTACTCTCACTAAAAAGACATTACAATGACCTTTTTAAGTCTCATCCAATTATTTTTGACATCCTTGAACTTTATTATTTGAATCTTAAATTGGGTAAGATAATTCACTTTACCTACCTTGATGCTCATGGGAAGGTAGTATGTAATAGCAGTCCTTCGTATTCTCCAGATATCGTTGATAGCTTAGCTCGTTCCAGTACATCCTTACCCATTATTACTAAATCAAGGAGATATTGGAAGGATACGACCCCTCTTGTCCTCAGTGACATCAAGCAAAACGGAAGAACGCAATTAATCAATGAATTAAATTTCTCTTGTTCAATTTTTAAGAACAACTTTAATGAAGACGACAGTAAACCTTGGTTTTCAAAATTTCAAATACCTCGCAAGATCCTACTTAAAGCCCATATGTTTAAGATAGGATGTAGCGAATCTCCAATGTGCGAATGCTCGAGAGCTGATCAAGATTTCATTCATGTCCTCGCTCATTGCCCTAAGTACAAAGCGAATCGGAACTCTCTTCTTAAAGCTCTATACTGTACTAAAATCCGGAAACCTGTATCCCTCGAACTCCTCCTGTTTGACCCTAGTAAAGATACTTTTTATCTCATTCACTCCTTTTTTTCAAAACATTGGAAAGATTATTTAACATGCTTTTCCTGAAGAAAAAAAAAATCAACTTCATAAAATGAAATTTGAGTAGTTTTCTCCCTATAATTTGCGCTGTCATCAACTGATTTACTTACAATTGAGAACTTCCTGGTATTTTTCTCAAATATGCATGCTCATACGAACAATAATATGTAGATTCAAGAACTGAATCCAGAAAGTTAACTCTCTCTTTACTCATGGACTCTGGAAGATTTTACATAAAACGTTTCGCAAAGGACATTTTCACCAGTGATGGATTTTCACGTATTAAGACAATTATCAATTTACCCATATTAAGGAGATGCTGTAAAGCAATTGATTAGTCTGCAAAGGAAATGTTCGAATCTACAATAGAATTCAATTGTCCTCGTTAAGGCAGGCTCATGTTGAGTAGCTAACAAAGCAAAATAATCAACCAACCTAGCTGAACTATTGTACATCAACCGTGAGCAAGTTTTTGGATTTTACTTGAGGAAAATTAAATTCAATAGCTGTAAAGAGAAATTGGGAAGATTATAAAAAACATTTCAAGATTGAAAAAAAAAAACTTAGGAACCGAATAATTTGAGACAAACGTCTCAAACCTTTTAATCTTTTCTATTTGAAATTGTTAGATTTTACAGCTCACACTCAGGCACCGGTTGTGCAATAAGGTTGTGGTGTCCCTTTCTAAAGTGGACAAATGTTTCCAAAATATGGCAATCAACCCGGCATGTATTGAAAATGGTCAATGGAAAAATTCAAATCTGGTTATCCTGAATCCATATTCGGTATATTTAAAGTAGACATTTTATGTATTACGTATGTTGATTTAATTTTGTCCTATGGTGAAACATTTTGGAAGTTTTTCCACTGGCAATTTTCAATGAATGTGAATGTATATACAGGAAGAACCAATGATAAGGATAATTTTAGACAGAATCTTCCCTGCTCAGTTGCTTTGGATTGGATTGCAACCACTTTCAATCCATTTTCACCCCTATAGCATTGAGTTAGTATGCAAAAGTTGCTTCGTGATCAACGTGAGTTTGTCGAAAGATTATACAACAAAAATAGTGAAGGTTTTGTTACCATGCAGCATATGTTTCGGTGACATTACACCCAAAGGCGTTCTCCCAGTTTTAATTAAACATTCTTACTTGTGGAATTCTCTATCATAAGGACACACAATTTTTCATATAAAATTTAGTATCAGTGTACTGGCGTCATGTAGTCAATTCGAGTTCAGTAACGGAAGATTAATGCGCTGGTCGAGATATAGTTCTTTTCTTTTAAATTATTATTATTTGATGTGTACAAAGTAATTTTTCTTGTTTCCATTTTCCACAAGCATCTCTCCTATTGCTATTTCGGGCAGGACAAAAGCAAATATGTGCTGTTCAGTGTAATTAATACAATGTGATAGCAAAGAAGCAAGAGCACAAGCTTACTTAGGAAAGATGCAACACTGTATGGTGAATCGGAAACACAAATTATAATCTTGCATTAAACCTACAAGTTTCATTTGGTGAATGTAACCGTGATTCCATTCTACTCAATGAAAAAGGTATTTTTTTTTAAAAAAAGATAATAATGAAAAAATGGATAAAAATAAACCTCGGAAATCAGTATCCAGCGGAAGGTGTTCAATTTTGACATTTTGTAAGACAATTTATTGCAGATTTGTAGTTTTCGCCTCGCGAGAAAACAGAGATGTTCTTTATAATAAGCGCTTACGTTTTCACTCAAGAACTATCTTGGGCAAGATAATTAGAAATCTACTTACATGAGTGCGAAGTCCTTCAACCGTCATGACAGTGTTCTTTGGTAAATGGCTTGGGAAAGGGGGAGGAAGTTTTAATCGTCACTTACACATAATACTCTGTTCCAAGGATGGCTTCTCTCTGTGAGTTTCCACCAAGACTCAAATGCCCATTGAACGATTTCCAACGTACAACCACTGTCCTGTAGATGGAATTCGTTTGCGGAGCACGGCTTCTCTCCAGCAAGGTACTCCACACACAAAAAAGGGTCAAGTTGAGGTATTACCTCACAGTTGGTGTTTCAGCGAACTATGTGTAATAATCAACTTGAAATAGCACTTACACCTCAAATGTGAACTTGTGACAACAATATTGATATAGACAACTTTGTTAATATATGAATAAACGCAGAACATCGCACGAAGGTTCACTGCAGCACTTTGCTACTCGGCTTTACGAATGTTACGTACCCTTCCGCCATGACTACTGCATAATCATCCACTCTTCTACGAAGGAGTTAATCACCTTTGCGTAATCAAGTAAACGACGGTTAATAAACAAGTTCAATTCAAACTATACTTTCAATGTATAGCACTCACACCGGAGCTACTACTCATTAGTGTTATCATTATCACTTGAATGCGGGAAAATGAGACTCTGACGAACATAGTGTCTACCTCTTGACGTCAGGACTAGTCCTACTGTTCAGAGTTGAACTAATGCAAATCGAACCAATGCTCACTATAAAGATCTCTGTCACTGGCTGACTCATACATGCGACTGACCATTTAGATTCATATTATATGAAAATTATCATATAGAATAGTTCTTATAATCACCAAATTAGAAAACAAAGAACATTAACTGGTGGCTACATTAGAAATTAACCATTACCAAACAAGGCTATATTATGAGTTAGATAGACGCCAGCTTGTCAGATAACTTATTGCGTTGAAACGAAAATCGAGTTATTCCCTACCTTCCCTGTACCAAGAAGGCTCGAGAACACAAAGGAAAAATACAAATGCATGCCCTTCTTTGCCATGGTAACAGAAATTAAACTTACATTTTAGATCAATTGAAAGATTCAAAGCTTGATTTACACAACTAGGACATTAATGCTTAATCATATCAAATTAATAAAGAATATTAATTGTACCATATTACTCATTAAGAACAAGAGAATTCAAAACTAGAATATATGGAAATTGCGTTTTTTTCATTAGCTTGTTCTTCTATACAATAACTATTTAAAATATGTGGACTCGTCTGTGACAACAATAGCACCCAACAAGAATGTGATCAAACATGATGCAAGTAAATGTTTGAGTACAAGAACTCGGAGCCGTATTAACTATTCAGCAACATTTACATAATACCATAAGTTATCCATTGAGGGACACTTATTTTCCGATTGACCCTCGTACCTACAAATATTAGTACAATAATATATATAGAAAGCAATAATACATTACTATCACGTTTACCAATAATAAAGAAAGTTCCAATCGTTATTATGAACCGAAGAATTTAACATACACAATTTAATATACATAAAATATTTACAATATATATCCTCACAATACGCATTCATATCTATATGTCTTTAATTAATTATCTGAAGGGTTTTTGGAAACGAGCTCTTGTCTTCCCATTTATCTTTTTCTTTACTACTAACCCCAGATTAAACAGTACACGCGAAATAAAATACTCGCTACCCGTTTACGAAAAGAATTTTGGGATAAAAAAGTTAAATATGTACACAAATAGATGGATAAGGATTGTAAAGGTAGTACATGAACACTTTAAAATGTCATCACATCCACTAAGAATAACATTCTTCATTTCGCCAAAATGAAATATTTATACAAATACAATATGCCTCAACTCATTGACATAGTTTCTTACATCACAAATAAACACATAACATAACAAAAGAGTATTACAAAATTTTAGGTTTTCCCCCTGTGAGCTAGGTTTCTCATGTGTGTACCTCACCGTCCGGTCAACTCGTTAGCTGATACAACAACAATCTTATCTTGCCGTCTGGCAAGAGGAGTGGTTGGAGGAGAGAGAGTAAGAGAAGTCAATACTTCCATGGTGCACCACCAAGTTTCACGTGCACGCTACCATCTTACTTCAGGTCACATGTATATGCTCTTGCTGCTCGAGGTGTGAGCGCATAGGTGTTGTTAGTGTTTTTCCTTCGATGTTCATCACATGTTCACTCCAGGTAACGGAACATAATAAACCTCACATCCGGGTTCTGTAAAGTGTGTATTTACACAATGCACTATCAAATTCGTGTATTCTTTTTCATTTATTTCTCTCTCTCTCTTTTCTCATCCTACTTCAGATTAATTGGAACAATGATGAGTGAGTTGGTGGGAGGAAAATACATTACAAACAGAGACAGAAGATTCAAAAACATGAACTGTCAAGAAGGATTAATTCTCCTTTCGGACGCTTCTTCTGAACTCCTCTTCAGCAGGTGGGAGGGTAGGTAGGTAAGTAGCAACAACACGACGACTTCCGCTAACGACGTTATAACTTCAAGCAAGCGAAACGGTGCGTCAACTCCAACTCAAGGGGACACTACTTTTCCGGCGCGGGAGAACACCTCGACCATTAGGCTCCTGGACTTCACTACCCATCCATGACCTTTCCGGGAATGCTGAGCAAATCCTACTCCAAGCATAAATAGCTCTTTCCTGAATAAACACCTCTACACGTACGGTGTCAGTCCGCATGCCAATATCAGCATTAACAACACTACCAACATTACTTTTGAAACATTTTTCACCACCAAAGCTGGGCATCGTGATGATGATGATAACACAATTTTTCACCTCTGACGTGTTTTCTTATCTCTCGAGATTTCATTTTAGGTCGCATTCTTTTTCTTTACTCTCTCTTCTTCTCCCTTTTATTTCTATTATTTTCTTCCAACTCACATCTTCCTTCCTGTTTTTTCATAACATCATTCCAATCCAACATAATATCTATATGGCCCTTAGCAAAAGATTACACTCTACATGTTGGAATCTTCTCTACATGTTCCTCGGATAATAAAGGGATTTTAGTAGCAAGATCTTCATATTTCAAAATAATTTCCTTTCTATTAAAGCCTACCACTTTTAACTGATTTAAAATCTCACGTCCAATCAGCATCTCTTCCTTCAGTCCATCCAATACAAATACTTGTACAGAAGAGACATGAATATCGCCTAACTGTAAAGGGATCATGCAATGCCTCTTGACCTTCCGCTTCTTTTTCCCGGAAAACTCAATAAGAACAACCTCTGGAGCAGGACTTTGTACTGGCCTGATCACATCAAGTGTGATCTTCTTCAAAGGACAATAAGGTTGCGTTACTAACTGTGTCAGCTAAGCTAACAATCTCCAAGCCATTTATTTTGACACGAAAGCGAGAAGAACAATGAACAGAGTATGGGTCGAGATGTCGTGGATCATGTTCATTTAATACCGAAGAAGATGTTCATCCTCTTCATCTAATATATCAAATATTCCCAAGTGCAAACTACAAACAAGAAATTCTCCAGAGGGTCATATATGTTTCATCCAACCATGTCCGACCCAGCGACTAGGTTGTTAATCAGTTTTCCGAGAAGTTTCTCACTCCCGACGCATTCTGGTTGCGTCGGTTAATCACTTCTGTCTCATACCGGTTATAATTTCTATCGTCCCACACTTCCTCTCTACTGCGGTCATTGTAAAAACGCTCATAATTTGGTCCCCGCACTACGGGCTTCCATGTGAATTTTGGCTACTGCGGCTATGAACATTTTCTTCTTCGTTAGAAGGTTGTCTCTCTCGTGGACGTCTCCACTTGCAACATTTTCGGGATTTCTTTTTATTGCGATACCCATCCTTCTTTTACCATATCTTACGTCTGTCATCCCGCCCTCTAGGGTTCATACGTGAGAAATCACCAGGGCACTTAAAAACTCCATCTTCTTCACTTTTCATATTAACGCAACTTGCATCTAGTCCACTCATTTGATCACCACAATGCTCAAGTTGCTGGACATGTCTTTCAGAGGGAGGACGTGGATCATTACCATGTGCCCTGTTATCATTTCCGCCACCTGGCTTGCTTTCATACACTTTATTTGAAGGTATAAAGATTTAATACGGTGGACAACCGACATAGATTCACGAAAGGTATCATAAGTTCATCGCGAAATTTCCTTGGCAAAGTGACTATAATATCCGAAAGAACCATAGCTTCATTCATAGATGGTGCACAGCATTGCTTATACTGTGACATAACAAATGAAGCGACTGAGCTATGAATAGTAGGATTAAACTTTTGATTTCGAAGCAACAGCATCCGCTACGTGATAAGTTAGTACGATTCAAATTGTGATTTTAATAAAAACTGTAAATTCATCAAAACTACGGCTAGGATGCTTTATTTCATTGTACCAGCTACTGGCTGGCTCGTCTAACACATAAGAAATATTATCTAGCCCTAGCGTTTTATCGGTCCTTGGCTGTATCGTGTTGGTCTGCAATATTTTGAACATTACTCGGAAGACTCATTTTACTATAAATCTAACCTATCAGGATTCTAGATAGCAACCACGCATAACAGTTCTTTATCACATCTTACATGTCTTTATTATCTATCATCAAAATTTCGCCAATTGAAAAAAAAAATCATTTTGTCTTCATGATATCTGCCTTGCACAGTCTAACCTCGCACACTGCAGATGATGAAACTGGAATAAAAGTCTCACTGTATCTTTCATATGAAAGAGGGCGAACGGAAGATCTCTAATTAACAATCAAACAAAACTCAGGTTTCTTCAGTTAAATTTTGTAGCTACACTGCAGATTTTTTATTTGTATTGCCTTATATTATGTTGTTGTTAGCAGCTTTCAGTAGTTTCTTTGTTATTAGAGCTTTATGTAAGCTCTTTGCTATGCAACACCTGCTGAGTGTATTTAAGTTTATAGTAGTGGTTGGTGGTAATATAGTGTAACATGTACCTGCTATTTAGAGTAAGCTATCCTTTAAAATTAGATAATTTATTTTTTGCTTTTTTAAACTCCGTTACTGAGTTTCTTCTTTAATATTTTTTCTAATCCTCATTTAGAAGATTTTAACTTTTAAGTAACTTTTTCCTAGTCTATCAATATGAGGTCTCAGCACTACCTCTTCATTTTCTTCGTTAATTCGAACTTTGTACTTCTTTCCGACCTCTACATTTTGAAGTTGGTTACAGTCTTTTATATATTCATCTATTTTCCTTCAACTATATATCATACTGGCATCTGCTTGTGTCTGGTGGCCACTCAAAGGGTATAACTGTTCTTGTGTGTCGGTAAAACTAAATTAAAGAACTGGTGAAGTAACCTACTTTGCATTAAGATACTTTAAAGATTTCTATGTAATGAAATCAAGTGTTTAACCCCACCAGCTTCAACCTGTTCCTTCTTTCACTCCTGGTTTAAGAACTATCATCGTAGATTTCTTCAACTTACCTGTACTCATAATGTTGCTCTGTTAAGATAACTTTCAGCTCAAATTAGGTTGTTATCTTAATCATACATTCAATGTATCTATTAGGCCCACTTTCAGTTTCTTTCTCTAATTTTCAATTTTAAACCTGCATACTAGCTGCTGCCTCCATGACAACTTCCAAGTTGTCGTATTGATGATTTTACTATTTATATTCTATGGGCTGATAGACAGCTACGGCTTAAGACCATCACGTGTCAAAGAACTGACGTCCCTTGGTGACCATTTTTCTGGGGCCAGGCCTTAGATTAAACACCATTTTGGCATTCATTTGATGAAGTCGAAGAGGTCTGTAGATAACCTCAATCAGGATGGATGGAAGCAGACTTGAAACTGATTGCTTTTCTAGTGTTATTCCGAAGGTGTTGAATTCATATTTTGTAGGTTGTAATTGACAGTCCGTAAGTCTATTCAATGGGAAGGGAAACTTTGTTTTTAACATTTTCTTCAGTTTATGGGAAAAAGAATTAAATTAAACTACAGAAAAAAGTTCAAAGTGATATTTATTTCTGAAGCTGCTAGGCTCATATCGGATTCAATTAATCTTCTCGCTAAAATTAGTAGACATTCTAAGTGGGACTGATGAAAGCAGAAGCTTTGAAAAGATGAACTTGGAAGATGTCATTGATTTATCTTCACCTTTTCTACCACGACTACCGAAATCATACTGGGCACAATTAGCTTCAGGGACCATAATAATAATAATAATAGAAAATTATAATAGAAAGTGCATAGCGTCAGAGAATCCTGTTTGATAGCTGTAAATTGCATAGAATATTTCATTCTTGTTGACGTTCTAATTAAAGCTATTTTTCGTTTCACCAGGCTTCGTTAGCATATTGAATGGAACTACAATAACCGTCTAGTTATGAATAATTACCTATTTTACACGGTGGCGTAATTTACTCTATCTTGCTTGAAGTTTGTCAATACCTCATATCCACATTTTCTTTTTATAAGTTTATCCACAAAGAATTTCTTTATTATTCCCTGGAAACTCTTCAAGTCTCTTTTCCTAGCTGATTTTTTTTTTTTTTAATTTTACAATATAATACAATTCTTCATGTAATGTTCTAATACATATGATGTCAATTATAACTAATTATCTTCAAATATATTCTGCCAGGTTTCCTCTCTCAACACTTCTTACAATTTGTACATGTTTTTAATCAAATTTAACGACGAACATAAGAGAACTGCGTAAAGAAGTTTTACACGTAACAACTCCCAGGAATTTATGCTAAAATATTTATTTTGCTGATGTTTCCACTTTTATTTAAGTCATCAGCTCAACTTTAAATGCAAAGGCACATAGAAATGATTTGAGAAAAGAGACCTACAGCTAGTTATTTACACAATATTTAAAATTTTATTCCCTTTATCTTTATTATTATTATCAATATCCCCTTCTCCGTTTATTCTTTACCCTGTTCTTCTTTACCCTCTTCCCGACTTCCAGTTACCTCCACCCTTCCTTCGCCATTTGTTGTTTTCTCTGGCTCTTCTAGTTATTTTCCCGAAACCATAACCTAACAAATCTGTTACTGGCTTCAGTTGTAAACATGGCCGCTCCCTAGAGCCAGTTATTTCTGTCTGAATCCTTTTCTATTGTGTGAACATGCCTTTGGCGAAACGTTGCCGCATTCTTATTATTATGGTGAAGTATTTGTACACCTGTATTTAATTCTGACATCACACGTTTGCAAGAAAAATGTCACAACTCAAATTTTTCAATTCTCGTTTGTTTTTATTTTTTTAGTTCAAAAGCATTATAGAATCATTTTCCTTCCTTGACAAAAATACCACAAGTCTATCTTCATCTATGGCCGGTAAATAACATAAGTGTTGGAAGGATTTTGCATTTAATCTCCTTCAGTAAAACGGTGTCTATGGTGAGAAAGGACTAAATACCCATTTTCGATTAAGTCATAACAAGGAAATGAATTAACAATAAATCGAAGTTTGTCATTCAAAATTTCAGCCAGATCTGGAATTTGTTATTATTATCCGAGCTCTCAAACACTTGTTCATGGATGATTCAACGGACATGAGTAAGCTTTGTTTCTGTTTGATATATCATTTCTCAGACTTTCACATTACTCATTTCTTGAATTACTGCTTCTTACACTGTAAACGTGAGCAATCGTACAGGCATCTCTCACGAGTGCTGAGTAATCCATTAGTATTTAAGCCTGATTCTCGATGGATCAGCAGATATTGTGTGAAGCAGTAAGTGACCTCTAAGAGGGCAGTTAGTGACTACAAGCAGATAGTAAGTAGTGCATAAATGACAGTTATTTTCCGAACCAGAGACCGAGAAGTTGAAGGCGACCCAGCAACCTATCCACGGTGAACCTCCAAGACAGGACCTTTAGTAGCAGAGACATGTTTGGATTCATTTGAATAAGTACTCCACCTTTGTTGAGTTCTGTACTTCTGTCCAATCAAGTTGCTCTATCGTAAAGTCATCTAAGAGCAATAAAGTTAGTATGTTCTACCACTACGCCTTGTGTTTCTGTTGTCTTTGTTAAAAAACACTCTAACCCTTGAAATACAGTAGTGGTCTAAGGTGTTATTGTTATTTACTTTATTGTCATTATGATTTCAATGTCAAAATAGAAGAGAAATTAACAATATAGAAATTATTGCATACTGATATTGAAAAGAAAAGATAAAAAAAGAAACTGAATAAAGGCTGGAAGAAAATAGGTTAGGGGTGAAAGGGGAACGTGGATGTTGACGAAGGGAGAGAAAAAAAGAGGTTACTACAGGTTTAGACCGGGTTTCAGGTTTGCTCTTAAGCTTTGAATAAACGCTCCTTCCCAGAGACGGTGTGTGGGTGGTTGAGTTGGGGAAATAGGGTATGGATTACAGATACACGGAAATTCACATCGAAGTCAGTGGTCAGTGTTATGGAAATGTATATATATATATATATATATATATATATATATATATA
>JAGDQP010007955.1:33746-50412 GCA_022664845.1 Lepisma saccharinum | reverse complement strand
ATATATATATATAGATAGATAGATAGATAGATAGATAGATAGATAGATAGATAGATAAATAGATACAAAGTGTTCGGAAAGTCCTGCACCAAACTGAAACCACCCCTGGGGGTGAGGTTGGAAATCAATTTGAGATAGCAAACCCGTGTCCGAAACTCAACCGTTATGCCTCAGTGAGCAATTGAAATATCGAGGAAAGGTGGCAACGACGCGCAATTAGAAGCAATGAGTCCGGTGTCTGGACCTGTGTGAGGTTCCAGCACTATGGATGCCACGAAACCAAACTAATTTTATTAGGAACAAACATTTGTGTTCAATGTAATTGTAGACGTTCTACACGTTTGTACGTCTGTACTGCTAAGTTGATACAACAAATGACGGGGAAAATAAAATAAACGGAAATTGGCACTGAGCTTAAGAATAATATTTTGGTATTTGTGCTTATTTTATATCCTTGTTCCAAACCAAAGGAACAGGTTTTACCTCCTGTATCATTAACAGATATTGATCAAAAGTACCTCCCTGGATATCGTCTCGCAAACGAAGTTGCAATCGGTTAATAAGCGACTCGCGCACTTGTCCAAACAAATTGGCCGCATTGTCTCTAATTATTCCGGCTGCGACAGCTTTTCTGGACACCAATTCTTCGACCCTTTCGAGTTTCGTCCCATCGTATGTATGTTTCCTTCATGTATCCCCCACAAGGAGAAATCGATGGGGAAAGTCAGGGTAACGAGGAGGCCAGGGAACAGGTCCTGATCTCCCAACCCATCTGTAGGGAAACATGACATCCAGTAAGTCCCGAACTGTTCGTAGCCAATGCACTGGTGCGCCGTCATGTTGAAACCACATACGCGCCCTATGAGGAAAACTCGGCGGGCCTCCGGTGGCCCACCAATCATGAAGGCGGGCCACCAAAGGCCCGCCGAATTTTCCTCATGGGGCGGCGTTGCCACCTTTCCTCGAAATTTCAATTGCTCGCACAGGCGTAACGGTTAGGTTCTGGACACGGGTTCCCTATCTCAAATTTCTCCCCAGTCCCAGCCGCATGGGTGGTTTCAGTTTGGTGCAGGACTTTCCGGATACCCTGTATATAGTCTGTTGGTTGCAATAACTATATTTTTTTCGTTTTAACTACGATTAAAACAACTTGTGTTTGTAAAAAAAATTTAGGATAAAATCGAAGTTGAAATATTCTGTCTAGCTTCCGGTAGTGCGACACTATGCTCCTCTAGCGGTTACTTCGGAAATTATTTTTTACTGGCACGAAGGTTTGGCCCCATGGCTTATATCTACCTTGTGAACCACAAGATGAGGAATCTGATTTATGTAGTTCTTATATACGGAGGAATAATCGAACTTATATTGCATAAAGAATTTCACATTATTAAAGTTGTAATAGATTGTGATTTAAATGAGACTTTTGAATATTGAACGGAGTTTATATATTTGATTCGAAAGGATTGGATCACTCATTGAGTCACATGTTGGAAATTTGAGGGACAAATGGACAGTATTCGATAAGATCCAATTATTTGATACTTGTACTTTTAGTATTTAGTTCTGCAAGTAGTTAAGTCATTAAGTTAGTGATTTGTAACGCATTGATTGAATTGAAACGGAACCAGGAAAATTCAAGTAAATTCCAGTACTCTGTTGCATTGAAACATTATTCTGTCCATGATGATATCATATAGACATGCAGTCAAACAGGACGTAAAACTGACGTTCTTCTTATTTCTGTCTTGTGTACTTCGACATGTGATTTGCGCCTTTGAACTTGAAAATACAAGCGAATGCTTAAATATATGTATCCGGAATTGACCGGTCGAATGACAACTAGCTTGTATTCGAGAGCTTTATTTTGTATTAGTCCACAAGCCATTTCTCAATGGTACCTAGGAAAATATGGACTTTTCTAATTTACATTTTGAATTTCTTGCTTAATTTAACTCCAAGATTTTCCTTGATTTATTTAGTAACTCGGGAAATTCTGGTTCAGGTAGGAAATATCCAGCGTAATCGGTTGCTCAGAGCTGCAATCTTAGCAGAACAATTCAGAACGGAAACTAGTAAATGATCACATGCTTTTGTTAATAGAAACTAAAGACCATTGACGTGCTGTGCCACTTGACCCATGCTGTCATTTAAGAAAATATCACTTTTTGCCACTAAATCATAATAGAAAGGGGCAGCATGCAATGGTTGACCACAATGGCACATTCACCCTTAAATTAATAGGGGCGTGTGTCCGGATTCCTACTGGAAATCAATTGGTTACGAAATTAATGGGATGGGAAGTTTCCTTTGGGTCACCCTGTATTTATATAATATTCGCATTTGGCAGGGATCAGAGTAATTAATTAACACGTCAATTTCATTAATAACTTTAATCTAACATTTAAATTATTTTTATCGCAACCTTTTATATAAAAGTGTATGTGAAATGCATAACTTCAGCATAAATATATGAAGTGTTGCCTACCTTTCAGGCATTCAGAGCAAAATTTCGAAAATTTTGAAGTCCTTTAACTCACGTACCGCGAATCTGCGAAACGTAGTACTACAGGAGTGTTCATTTGAACACATCATCAACGCACTGTCGAAGTTTCATGCAGATCCTCGTGTCCCACCGGAGACAGTTTCCTTGTTAGTGAAGAAAGTTCATATTCCTCAATTTTAATTAAAGTTCAGATATTACTGTATATCAGTAGTATATTTTAGTTTCTAGTATATCATTAACATATTATTACTTTAATATGTTAATTTCTTTGTTATTAAATAGAACAACAGTTGGGCTATATGAACAACTCTGAATAATGGAGATAAATGCATTGTTACTTCATGTGTCATGGAAACTAACTTATGAAGATCAAGGCTTGTTCAGGTAAATTGCATTAAATAATTTAAAATTAGCTTTTTAAAAAATCAAACTTCAAAGTAATAATTTGAAAAACGTAGTTATTTATACTTTATCTATGGGATATTGGTAGCTTCGAGAATTATTAATTAAGCATCGTTCGTACAGTTGACCAATATAACGATCATTTTGAACAGAAAATGTATTTGGTATAATAAGTTGTTTGGAAATTTGAAAGTCAGCAAGATTTGATTATTACACTTCGTAGTTCAGAATTTGAATATGGCTATATCACTATCCAGATGTTTCTTCTGTTGTTGACATTAATTTCATCATTATAATCAATATTACGCCAAATAACTGTAGGCCCTTCAAAGAAAGTTTAGTCTTTGCCATTTATCCTAGCTTTAAGCTGTATTCTTATTTATCATAATTTTATTCTTACAATCATATCTTGAAAATAATATTTATTTAAGAATCAAATAACCAGTTAATTTTCCTCTCTTTTTTAATCTATATTACCTCTTTTTCCTTAACCACTTCTCTCTCTCTATCTCTCTCTCTCCTCCTCCTCCTCTCTCTCTCTACTTCTTTTCAGTTTATTCAGATAATGTTTCCATTTACCTTCATATCTACATTTCGAAGACTTCTAATCGTATCTTCTCTTTCATCATTCAGTAGCCTTCACATTTCCGTTCTTTATAACAGAATTACCCATACAAAATATTTAATTCCTGTCTCAGTTCTTTCTTGACCTCACCACAGATATTTGTTTTCGTCGTGAAGACTGAACATGTTATACTTCATACTTTGATTTTAAAAATACTTTTCGTTTTGCTGAATTTGTCATATTTATTTATATTTTAATGTTTTTAAGTCGATGTTGTAGTTTCACATTTATGTTTGATTATTCTTTGGGTTTCTCCGTGCAAATGTAGAGCATAAACCAAGTGATACAAACATTGCCGCACCCAGTGTAGCGATGATAGCGAATTCTAAACCCAGAGGCTGCTTTATAAAAGTTAGATTGAATTATTGAGATTATTTTTGAAGTACAAATTGCTATCTGTGGCACTAATTGAAGTAAACTCTAAGTGTTAAGAGATAGCGAGAAGATGTCTAAAGCAAGAATGTGAGTGTTGATCTTTATTTAAATGCGGGACCACAAGTTAAAATGTCCACTACTACACCATGTTAAGATAGTTCCAGAATCTTCTGTTGTGAAATCAGCAATCCAGCCACCATTGCAGAAAAACAGAGTGGTGGAGAGAGGTTGCTTTTGTGATAAATTGCATCATATGTTGATCAGTAGATCACACTCTGCCCCATTTTCAAATTCGATCACGGTTTGAGTTCAATGTTAATAGTGCACCCCTTCTTTAGAAACTACGTGTTTGCTCAGAACGAAAATTACAATTACGAATCAGTTCCTGGGTCTGAGGGTAAAAAGAATCTTTCCTAAAATGGAAACAAGAGCTAGGAAACAACACATATTACTCTTTATTCTTTCAAATAAGAAGATAAACACTCATCCATTCCAAAAAGCATCAAGTTAGAGAATGTAGAAGAATACAAGTGTACTCATTCCTTTAATACAACTAGTAGTTACTCTTACTCATTGTACAAAATAATCCTGACTTATAAAAAAATGATTTATTCCCATGAAATGTGAAACCTAGGAGTAATTTAATTTAAAAAGAGGAATTTTGTGTTTAAAATTTTAAGTTATAGCAATTTTCTGCTTCATGTAAAACATTTTAAACATGTAACAAGATTACATTTTAAATATAATTACAACATTGTGACGTAGAGATGTTTTTATTATTTCGCTGTACTTACCCATGAGATCTAGTAACACCCCCACGAAACGATTTATTACCAATTCTTAGGCTTTCGAAGATCAAAAGCATCCTCTTTTCCAACGGACGGACTAAATAGAAACTAGAAATGCATAATGGAAAGGATTAAGAAGACATACCTGTTTTTCGTGCATTAAAATTTGTTATGACGAAACGTTAAAAAGTGAATTTCACTACATATTTTGATGTACACAGCAATTGGTATGTCATCTTACTCCCTTCCATTGCTCATTTCCTATTCCCTATATTTGTCCATCCTTTGAAAAGAAAGCGGTTTTGATCTTGGAAAGGCCCAAGAATTGCTAATAATTCGTTTCTTCAAAGTCTTACTGGATCCTATTGTGGACAGGTACAGCTTAAATTTAATATATTTTAAAATATTTTCCCACCTTTGATTGAAAATTTTCACAGGGATTTCCTTCATATAAATTCTAATTCTACTTATTAGAAAAGGTGGTTTTAGAATTCCGAGGAGACTGTAAGGGAAAGCGTATAACCTATTTGTCAGTAAACACACGGGTCCGTACAGAATTTTTGAGTAGCCATTTTCTACGTTGAGAATGCTACATAATATGATAATAAATTCTATTCAGACTAAAAGCTTAACATTTTACTTTATTTACCTTTTATATAAAGGTATTCCTCGCATTTCGCAGGCTCAACTTTATGATCTGTTCTCGATAATCGAAAGAAATCCAAAGAGGGCTTTCTCTTATGATAAAAACGGGAGGGGACAATAACGAAAGCTTTCATTCATTGTTTTCTAGAGCAAAGTGTTGTAGAGATAGTGCACAGCCCGAATAATAAGAGTGGCGCTGGCGCCATCAAGCTTCTTTCTCGGGAACTACACGCACAATTAAGTAGTCGCTTTGAACTGTGTTGATCAGTAAATGAGTTTTACATATCTCGATATACTTTGTGGATCTGTTACCAACGTGTGTTCTATGGAATTAGTAAATGTTGACTGTTACGATACGATTTAGTATTTTCAATCTAAGATCGTTCGAATTTATATGGTATTTCATATTATACATCGTGAAAAGTGGTTGAAAAGTGTGGAACCACCCATATCATTTCTACAGATTTTACGTAACATGAGTGAACAATATACAATTAACAAGAACAAGTACTGCATCTCCGTTCGCTATCGTGGATTCAACGTAAAATTTTCAAATAGGAATAGGGCAAGTAGCAATTTATTTAATTAATTGTACTTTACACCAACAAAAATGGCAATTAATAAGTACAATACATATTCAATTTACGGAATTTACAGTGAATATACATATTTCTTATACTTTATTATTATTAATATTATTATTATATCCAAAAATACTGAAATAATTAGAAATAACAAATAATAAATTTCAAACATAATTTCTGGCAAAGAAATTAAGTTCAGCAGATTCAGAAGGCCACCATCACAATCACTGCAAGACCGTGATCAGTAAATGTGTCTTCGAAATCATTGGAAAGGTCTGTATGAACTGCTTTCTCATTTGCCACCAAACACATTAACAGGCCATCAGAACCTCCTACCTCTTCCATCCCCATGTATGGTCCAACTCCTTCAGGAACAATTTCATCCGCTACAACGGTAGGCTTCATGTTAGCGGTTACCTGCTTATAATTATGGAAAGTGACAAACGTTCCGTCAAATAAATCAAAATTACAGTAGGAATATCTCATCTAATTCCTTGCCTTTTTGTATGGCTCCCTGGATTGAAGCTACATTACCTCTTTGAATTGCCATGCTTATTCTTTGGATAAGAAAGGTGCTTGCTCTATCATCACCAGATGATTGTGTGATACGCTTACCTATTTCTTTTATGAAGTTGAGGTCTTCTTTCCCCCATGAACCACTGGATTCGATAGCAATGGGTATGAAATGGTACTTCTGTGTAAGATTATTATATTTTCTTCTTTTTTCCGCTTCTTTTCGACTGGCGATGTTTCCCGCCTGGATTGAGGAAAAAGGGAGGTTGGAAGGAGCGAACGTGTCTGAGCAAGTGAAGTCCCAAATTAATGGTTTGCCTCTCTTCCAGGGTAACAGAGTCATCCCATCTGGTCTTTTACAGTCTGTTCTGCTACATCCAATAGGTTCTCGTACTGCAGGAATGCCAGCTGAGATTAGTGCTCTCAATATAATGTCATTAACATTCGAGTGACGAGGATGCCTACCAGCGCTCTTTGAACAAGAAAAGCCATGTAATCCTTTTTTATTTACTTCTGTTTTACATGCCTGACATTTGTGACTTTCACAAATATCTGCACCCAGGCGAATTCCAACTGCTATTCGGAAACATTCATTACTTAGATGAAGGCCGAGAGGGGGCGAAGGTAGAGCTTTGCGCCAAGCACCTGCTTCGAAGAAAGACGCGGCAATTATTCTGGCTTTGTCTTCTAAGTTTTCTGCAGTCTGAAGTAAAAAGGAGGGGTGTGATTTGATAATGGGTTCATCCCATGTAAATTGCTTTGTTCTAGTATCGAGTTCGGGTAAGAATGATCCAACTAATAATGACCAAGTTGAAGAGCAAGTCTTCTCAGAATCCCCATGAGAACTGATATCATTTTGGAGAGGTGATTCTATCAGGCATCGGGAACCATAGAATGACGCCAAGAAGGCGAGAATATCCAAATCTAAGGCGCGACGAATGCCTAATCCTCCAAAATTGATAGGGAGACAATAGTTTCTTATACTTAAATATTGTCTATTGAATTATCGAAAAATTTCAAAGAAAAAGCAAACAACTTCAACTACAAACCCATAAAAATATCAAATTCATAAACCTATATAATAAACCTTTGTACATTTCAAACATTCACTATGAACTGATATAGACCTACATTTGTTTAATTTTACGATACAAATGTGTAAAATATCTTCTTACTATACATAAGAATATTTTAATATAAATATCCTTATATGTTTGCTGTTACCCATATCAATTTTCTAAATAGAAATTTATTACGTCGTTTCGTAATTTATTTGAATTTGTTTGGAAAATATCTAACCCTATAGCATCCAGTTCATTTTCTGCCATACCAAATCTATATAGGCGTGAATTCTTATACAACTCATTCTAGAATTTGGGAGAAGAAACAAAGTTAGTTTTCTTAAATTTTTTCCAGGGCAGTATAAGCATAATTTAACATTTCAGCATTGTCTTCTTTGTTTTCTAATAGTTTCTTAAGATATATCATTGTATACAATGTTCTTCGATTTTCAAGTAAAATCATTTTCAATTTTTTTAAATCAACATCGTAATTTCCTTTGTATATTAAGCTAGCTCCATTTTTGGAAACATTGTCCTTATATTTCAAATATTTGAGGAATTTCTTTTGCATTTTTTCTATTTTACAATTTAAGATTTTGCAGTTAGAAGACCATATAATATTTGCATATTCGACCTTGGAGCGTACTAGGGTAGTATATAGCTTAGAATTGTATCAGTTTTCATGAAATTTATTGACATTCTTCTTATAAGCCCTAACATTATAAATGCTTCGTTAACTTTCTGATTAATATGAAAATCAAATTTGAGTTTTTCATCGAAGCACACCCCTAGATCTTTGATATATTTCTTTTTTTCCTAAGACCGTATTTCTCAATGTATAGTCATATTGGATTGTTGTTCTAAGCAGAGAGTATGTCATTGAACTGCATTTATTTACATTAACTTGTATTTTATTTTCTTGACAAGAGTCTAACAATGAATTAAGGTCCTTCTGCAAGTCAATACAATCCTCTAATGCTTTTATTTCCTTACACAACTTAGTATCATCGGCAAACATCAGACAAGAAGAGTGCTTAATAACTTCAGGTAGATCATTAATCACTATTAAAACAATAGTGGCCCTAAATTAGAACCTTGTGGAACTCCAGAATAAATCTGATATTACTTAGATTTATAATTGTTATATTTTACATATTGTGTTCTACCAGAGAGATATGAATAAAAAAATAATTTATCGTTTAATTCATACGTCCTAAGCTTTTTAAGAAAAATTTTGTGATCAACTAAATCAAATGCTTTTCTAAAATCTGTATACATTACATTTAGTTGAGTTTTATTATTATATGCTTCATACATTGTTTGGGTTAAATTAAGCAAATTTGAGATTGTTGATCTATTATTCCTAAAACCAAACTGCACATCTGAAAGATTAAGACGAACATGATTGTATATATGTTTATATAATATACTTTCAAATATTTTGGACGGTGTAGGTATAAGGCTTATAGGTCTATAATCAGTTACATTTTTAGTTGTATTATTTTTTTGGAATTGGACATACTGCAGCTATTTTAAATTTACTGGAGAAGTTTGATGTTTTTAAAGATAAATTATATATATACGTTATTGGTTTTATAAGGCTATTCTTGCAACCTTTAAAGATATAGGAAGGTATACCATCGTGACTGATGGATTTTTCCCTTTTATTTGATTGATAGCTTCTTCTACTTCTTTTTCGGAAACTTTATTTACTACTAGTTATTCAATGCTGTGCAATATTTCAGTTTTATTTATGTCATTAATAATCATATTAGAGGCGCATGGAGAATAAACAGCTTTAAAAAGTCAGCGAAAGCCTCCGATTTCGAACGGTCATCTACATAGAGGTTACCCTTATATTCTAAAACATGTTGGTTAATTTTTGGCTGTTTTATATTTTTAATGTACTTCCAAAATGTTTTAGGCTCAATATCTATATAGTTTTCAATTTCTTCACTGTATCTCCGAAATTGAATGTTTATATTATGATTAACATTTCTTCTAATTTCCGAGTAGTTAATATAATCAGAATAAAGCCTAGTTTTTTGGAATTTTTTCCTAACCTTATTTTTTAGTTTTCATTCTATTATTATTTCATCGTTAAACCAAAGAGGATACATTTTCCTCTTTTTAATTTTTGGAGTTCATATATCAATAATTTGATATAGTTCATTATAAAAGCATTCAATTGCAGTATCTGGGTGGTCTGCCTTGTATACCTGTTTCCAATCTGTCTCATTGAACTCTTGGTAGAGCTTCATAAAAGTACATTTAGAAAAATTATATGTCATATCACCAGGTTCAGAGGCTAAATTTTTTGGTTTATAAAAGTCAACTTCAGTTAGTAAACTAGAATGATGACGATCCTCAGAATTTAAATTTGATGAAAATACCCTTACATTCAGGACATTGATTAAGATCATATCAAGTATTCTATTATTTGAATTTCTCACGTTATTTAGTTGTGTCATATTTAAAATATTTATAATTTCTATAACCTTTCTTCACATTGCGTTAATAAAATTGAATAATTCCCGCTTAAATAGTCCGTCATCGATTTTAGATTTAGATCTCATAATGTTATTGTTCTTTTAAATAGATTATCTTTATTAATTAATTCCAAGTTCTTTAAAAAGTCTATTTGTCTGTCATTGTCAGTATCCGGAGGAAAATAAGTTACACAAACAAATATTTTTTCCGCATCTGACAATTGTATTTGTACCCATAAATCTTCATTGTTATATAATTCATATTTTTCTAATCTAAAAGAAGCAAACACTTTTAATTGCTAATAATACACCTCCTCCATCCAATTTTCCAAATAAGTCAAAGTTTCTATTTTTTTCTTTAAATGGTGTATCTATCATCAATTAACTCTGTGTTATATACTCCTTCATTTAGCAAGATTTCAGTTATTTCTGTAATATCAAAGTTATTGCACACAGTATTCATATAAAAGTTATTCGTTTTGGTCTTTAAGCCATTAACGTTCTGATAAAAATATTTCTATAAGACTTTTTTGTTACCATTATTTGGACTTAAATATGAAAATATTTAGTAACTTTATAAATATCCTATAATTTCAACTGATACAAAAATCCATCTTATAATACTGTATATACTTAATATATTCAGTTGATAATTATTTACTAATATTTGCATTAATTGCTAAAATAACTATTAATTTACATGTTAAACTTACTTTTTGATCAATATTCACTTGTAGTTAAACTCATGTTTAGAATAAATATTATTTATATAACAAATTGTACCCTTGCAGAGAAATTTCCTTAACCATTATACCCTTGTATCCATTATATACAAATCCAAGGAAGCCTGTACTTCTAGCTAGAACTGTTACTATTTTAGAAGAAATATTTGAAACATTAGAAAAGAATGGCAGATAAATAGGACTTCAAATAATCAACAATAAAACAAAGTATATGAAACTAGCAACAGTGAAAGATAACAGGAAAACACAGAATCTAACCATCGGACAATGTAATTTCGAAGAAGTAGAATCGTTCACATACTTAGGAGCAGAGATAAATAAATTCAACATAGCAACAGAAGAAATACACAAGAGGATTATGACAGGAAACAGAGCATACCATGCAAATTTCAAGTTACAGAAATCATCTTTTCTATCGACACAGCTAAAGATTAAGCTTAATAATACACTAGGGAATAACATACGGCGCAGAAACCTGGGCCATCAGTACAGAAGATGAAAATGCACTCCGCGCGTATGAAAGGGAAGTTATTAGACAGATATATGGCCCTACCAAAGACAAGGACAAATGGAGAATACCAAGGAATCAGGAAATAGAAGAAATGCTGAATAAGATAGATATAGTGAGGTTCGTAAAAGCCAGAAGGATTGCGTGACTGGGACATGTGGAGAGAATGGACAAAGGAAGAATGCCATGGAAAATAAAGAAGAAAGCAATATACGGCGTCAGACGAAGAGGACGGCCCAAATTGAGATGGCTAGATGATATATTAGATGATCTGAAAGCGATGAAAGTCACAAACTGGAAAAAGAAAACCCAGGATAGGAAGGAATGGAAGCTCATTGTAAAGGAGGCTGAAGCTCAGCCAGAGCTGTAACGCCAAGGAAGTAAGTAAGTAAGAAGTACTGGTATTATACCCTTGTATAAGTATACAAGTACTATACTATAAGTGTATAAGTATTATACCCTTGTACGTAGCATGCAGTCAAAAGAATCATACAGACAATTAGAGGAAAGTCAAACATGATATTAGAGATTTCCCTTATAAATAATGACTATGAACTACCAAATCATACTCATGTCTGAACAGATTAATGTTAAATTCAGAAATTCAGTTTTGTCTTCATTTTCAAGGATATATTTACATTTGCAAACGTGTGATTTTATACACACCTTATCCAGAAATCACATCCTTGTGGCTCAATTCTTTCTCAAACTACCATAATTAAAATGCACAGAAATTTCTAGATATTTTTTTAAAAAACAAATTTTAAATTTGTATAGGAACTAATTTTCACCTTCAAACTAAACAGCTAGTCTATATCTAATTAATTTCTTACTTTTTTTAAAGTTCTTTTAAAGGACCAGATATTCTAGGGGTTTTACTCTTACCCTCAAGAGGCTTAATTTCCTCATAATCATAACGTCAAAAATACTCGAACTATCTCATTCAAAAGTTACACCCTTGAAGCTGTTTACTTCTTTTTGCCAGAATAAACTTATTATTTGAAAATATTTAAAAACTAAATTGACCACTACTAAATATTACACCTTTGTAACTCGTTTCATATTCAATAATTAATAAATCAATTAGCTTTTACATATGTATAAAGATTTTCAATCTTAGTCTCAGAGGAGTCTATTCAATCATAACCATAATAAGATGAATTAACTGGAAATACGTTGTACATCCTGAACCCCCTTGTATCTTGATTTGTGTTAAACAGCAAACCACGTAAGAGATGAAAATTCAAGAGCTACTTGCAACCTTCTACAAATAAATACTCCCCAAAAATTAGAATCAGGATATTCAATATTTCTTCTAGCCTTAATCAAAAATCCAATTATGTTTTGTACTTCTCTATCACAGAACCACAACTTCGGAAACAACAACAACCGCGTATATATTCTTATGTAATTCAAATTAATTAATTCTTTTGCATTTTCACTTCTCAAAATAAATTTGAAGCACATAAATATATCAAATTTGTATTTGTTTGTATCAAACATAACTCCCTTGTAGATCCATAATTATCGAAGCTATTAAAATGTAAACAAGCAAAGATCGTTATAACATATATCCACATAATGGTAGCTTCTCAATTAGAACGTGATTTTTTTTTTTTTTTTTTTCAATTTCTAGTTGTACAAATACTGTATTTTTAGTTAATTTCACAGTTCTAGATTTCTTTCTGATCCAAATGAACAAAAATCCTTACTGTTCGTTTCAAGAGGTTCAATTCATTTATAATCATGACTAAATTGAACCAACAAATTCCTTGTACATAATGCTTAATTATCACACATATCATTCTTGTATTAGTTACAAATTAACTGAAACAATACATTATATGATCTGACAATATACTGTCAAACACAAAATCGTGAGCCGAACTTCGAAGGGTTAGCACCACTGACATATTGAAGAGAATTTGGATACCCTTGTAAATCTTCAGTCTTCCCCTTCATTACTGAACTGTTTTCATCCCAATTCTACTTAATTAATATGTGTTCTTTACTATTCGTCCAGCAGAACTTATATTGAGTTTTCCTGGCAATTACTCTGGCTTTCCAAAATAATTGTTTATTAGCTTGGGTTAGATTAAAATTCACAAACACTTTCTCACTATCCCTTCCTGCAACTAGATTGTTACTCGTAAGCCCTGTAACTTTCTTTTTTAACCAAAGTTCCCTTGTACCGCGGTTCGTAAACTGAACCAACATAGGTCTTCTCTTCTGATTCCTTCCAGCTTGCATTCTGTCAATGACATTTATGTCTTCATCACGACACTTAATTCTCATATATTTTGCCATATCCAGTACAATTTCTTTTAAATTTTCTCCGACACGGTCCTGGATACCGTGAATTTCTATATTTCAGTTACGACTGTACTGATCTAAGTCATTAATCATCACGAATTGCAAGTCTAATTTCTTTTTCAATACAATGTTTTCTTTCTTAAAATCTTCAATTACTCTATCCCTTCTTGCATTTCGTATTTATTAGACATATATTGAACACTTTGAGTTAGTTGAGTCATTTGAGAACTTATTTCACAAAGTTTGCTTTCTATATCAGCATTTCCACTTTGTACAACATTCTCCGACTTTTTGTTGTTACTTTTCAAACATTCATTTCAAACCCATTTCCTCTTTACTTTGTAATTCCATGAATTTCTCAACAGTCATGTCAATACAAATGATTCTTTACATCTTTCCCTTGTACACTGAATTGTATTATCGTACCTGCCTATCTTGCCATTATACACTGAACAACTCAACATTTTTGCTTTTGTCACCATACAAACCAAACACAAAGTTTCATTCTATTATCAGCATATTTAGTTATTAATTACAGTTAGAGTTCGTAAAAAGAAAAAAGTAACAAAATGTTAGAAGAAATATGTAAATTGAAGAGCTCTTCTTATGAACTCTTTCCTCTCCGCCATCTTGCTTGAGTTATGATAGGGTGCACTGTATAACTGTGTATAGTATTGGAAAAACTTGGGAAAATCACGTCTTCATTTTGAAAAATTAGTGTGAGTATCAACTCTTTCAGCATGCGGAGATAACTCTCACCAGTCAAAGTGCCATCAACAAACATTGGACCGTCTTTTCTGTTTTTCCTAGGGGAGGGGGGTCAAAAATTTACTGTAGCCTACTTATATGTATATATGATAAAAAAGGGATTACTTACAATTTGTTGTTCTATAGGTGTTCTATTCTTCGGAATTCTTCCTTAACCAGATACCCAAACTTCATATTCCAACCATAGCTTCCCTACTTAATCTGGCCAACCTAGTTCTAACATGTAACAATTTCACCTTTGACGACAAACGCTACCTTCAGGTCCGAGATACAGCCATGGGTACGAGAATGGCACCTTCCTATGCCAATCTGTTTATGGGCAAGCTCCAACATGATTTTCTGCAAACTCAGCCTTTGACCCCACTACTCCGGGTAAAATTCTTGGATGATATCCTGATACTATGGACTCATGGTGAAACCAGTCTCAACACATTCCTAGAACAACTGAACCGATTCTGTGTTGTCCAGTTCACTTGGTCCATCTCTAACAAAAGAGGCACATTCCTTGACGTGGACATCACCTTAAAAAACAACACCCTCACTATTTCCGTTCACATAAAACCTACCAACCACATGCAGTATTTACACTACTTAAGTTCCCACCCTTACCACACCAAGAAAGCGATTCCCTTCTCCCTTGCACTCAGAGGACAACGCCAGAATTCCACCATCTCTGCGACTGAAACGTACAACCAACGCCTCCAGGAGGCTCTAGTCAACCGAGGCAACCCATCTAACATTGTAACTAAGCATCCTCACATATCCATCCCAACCCGCCGCTGCCCAACCCACCGGCTCTAATCACCCAGTTCCGTTCTAAACCATATTCGAAGACCGCAGATAACATATGAGAGTATAGGTTCTCCTTTATCGGTAATCGAACCACTGACCCAATTCTGTTATTGCACATTTGGACACTTAACATTTTATTAACAGATTATTACATACCAAACGTTCTCCTATCTTCATCAGAGCTAATCATTGTAGATCTCTATATTTCAGCATTTTTCTATTCCTTCTTGATCTATAATTTAAAGATGCAACTTCTTGTCGTTGTATAATAGTCACTTCTGAGATTAACAATGTCATCTATCTCTAAACTGTAAAAAACAGAGAAGTAGCTTTTATCTTTCTTAAAAGAAAAAGACAAAAACAGAAACAATCAGGTAACTTCAACCAAACGGAAAGTTCTTCCAAATGACGTCATGAACTATGACGTCACATCATTACATTCACCCCTTCTCCATTTTCATCACTTCTCCCACGGTCACTATCACTACTGCTAGTGGCCAGTACACCCTAAATCCCAAGGGTACATGCCACACCCCTAATATTATATACATCCTAACCTGCAAGTTCTGTGATGCATTTTATGTGGGGAAACAGGTGGTGCTCTCCACATTCGTATTAATAATCATCGTCACTTCTGTACTATGAACAAACCGGATGCCCCAGTTTTCTTGCAAACTGAGTCTCACAATACCAATTTTGATATATCTTTCCTGATTGCCATAATCCACATTTTACCCCCTACGACCAGCACCTCAACACACCGTCTGTGGGAATGCGCCTATATTCATGGTTTAAACGTGAAAATATATATCCTGGGCTTAATCTTCCAGCTCTAAAACACCCGTCTGTTCTGCATTTTCAAGTCTTTTCCTTCCACAATTCCCTCCCGAACTTACACGCTGTACAGTTGCCAATTTCCAACGCTCCGCAAATCCATGTACTATCCATACCATGTCAACTGTTCTCGATCCGTCGCCCACTACGTGGCGCCACTGTCGTCTTTGTTTGTATTCTACTCACATGTGTGTCTGTTATCTCCGAGCATGAAGAAGGTGAAATCACCGAAATATTCAAGATTTCCGTACTTATAAGTGTTAGTGTGTTCTGTTCAGCTATAGAACAACAAGCTGTAAGTAATCCCTTTTTTCTTATTATAATTTTACCTTAAATTGCCCTCCCGGCTTTCCTTTGTGCTAGTGATGTATATATATATATATATATATATATATATATGTGTGTGTGTGTGTGTGTGTGTGTGTGTGTGTGTGGCAATGCCCTAGGCGAGCTGGTCTACCAGTTCCCGTAAGATCACCGAAGTCAAGCAGGCTGGGTCTGGTCAGTGCTTGGACGGGTGACCGTTGCAGTACTCCAGATGGTGTTGCCTGTGCGGCGTCCACCCAGCGTCGTGAGGCCAATTGGGGAACTACCTGAATAAAGAGGTAGCGATCACAGTTGAGAGCTTCGGTTCTCCTCTCCCAACACGTCTGGTCAGCGTGGGAGCAGTAGATCACCTCCTCCCTCCGGGAGAGGCCTCGTCCAGTAGTGGATTGAATATGG
>JAGDQP010007955.1:0-33646 GCA_022664845.1 Lepisma saccharinum | reverse complement strand
CGCTCGACTTCAGTGCGAGCGGTCCCGGGTTCGATTCCCGGTGGGGGATGAAAAATTTCGGTGTTGACCCAGCATCGTGAGGACAATTGGGGAGCTGCTGTGAATAAAATACAGTGGCGATCACAGTGAGAGCTTCGGCTCTCCTCTCCCAACCCGTCTGGTCAGCGTGGGAGCAGTAGACCAACTCCTCCCTTCGGGGAGAGGTCTCATCCACTAGTGGATTGAATATGGCTGTGATTTATTATTATTATTATTATTATTATTTTATATATATATATATATATATATATATATATATATATATATGTGTGTGTGTGTGTGTGTGTGTGTGTTAAGGAAGAGACTACGCCACCTGGTATGAATAAATGAATTAATTTATAACTTATAGAAATGTACTAGTATTTGTTGTTGTTGTGGTATATGACGGCAGTATATAATATGTTTCAAACCTAGATTAAGTGTTCATGTATGTATGTGCGTGCGTATGTGAGTGGAATAAGATTTTTTAATGTTTATTTGTATCCTAGTTGTAAGTGTATTGATGTATTAAATGCTTAATCATGTTACTGGTAATGTGGAAGAGAAGGCTACATAGGCTTAACTTTATTAGTCAAAATAAATAAAATAAAAAAAATGTCAAATAAACGTTTCTCATGTGTGCCATGTTTGGACATACGTTCCCGGTATATTACGAACGTAGTACACAGTAGATTAGAAGGTTCACGTGGAATATTTTGAATGTTATTATAATTCAGTACATTAAGATATGCTAAAAATATTGACAAATTCGCTGATTCCTTGACACGTTATTTGTAATAACTTGTAACGAGAAAATGTAGTAAAAATTCCTGCCGGCTACTCATATTTCTTGGCACCGATAAGTGATTTTCTGTATATCAAGGTCTCATTCCTTAAAATTAAGGTAGTAGCTTCTCTTCAGCCAGCCAAGAAGCAGCTTAATATATGGGATATGACATTATATAGTAATTATGGAACCTTACTTTCTGACTACCCTAGTATGTTGAGACCAGTCATAATGTAATAAGAAGCCGTGAAAAATTTGGTGTAGACAGATCCTTTGATGTGCATATGAGAACCCACAATATATTAGGTAGTTATACCATTAATTATACAATGCAGCGCTCGGTAGGCTCTGTAGGAAGGTTAGGGAGGATAAGTTGAACGGTATAGAAGCCTGTACCGAAGAAACAATCCTACATATATATTTAATCTGCCGAAGGGAATTAGGTACACACGAAGTGCTGGGGAGAGTTTGCTGGTTTGAAAGTGTTTGGAGAATGGGAATCTTTGCAATAGAAGTCGAAGATATACACGAGGATATACAGACAATTTTGGATAATAGTAAATCGAAATATAAGATAGCAATGGGTTACTTCAATTCAAAAGTAGGGACTAAGCCGAGCTGTGACTCAAAAGTGGGAAAGTTTGGATTTGGCAAAAGAAACAACAGAGAAGAACGAGGAGAGTGAAGAGAGAGTAATGGAGAAACCAATAAGTGATTCACTTTGAATGCATGTTTTAAGAAGAAAACTCAGATGAAGTGAACATGGGAAGGGCCAAATGGAGTTTAATACAAGAAGTGTTTCTCCTTATCAAATAAGATGGAAATTGCTCGAGATGTGTAAGTTCTGAACAGTTTCGAAATCTCAAGTAATCGTAGGATAGTGAGATGAAAGTTTGAAATAAACACTAGATTAGATAAGAAGGTTAGTAAAGGAAAGCCGCCATTTTAGATTTTTGAAAAACTAGAGAAAAGCAGATCAAAAATCCGATATAAAACTAATCAACATAGCACCTGCGAAGAGATACAAAATTAAGAAGATATAAATTGCAGAAATAATGTACTGGCTGGGATAATCAGACAGAAAGCAAAAGAAATAGCAGGCATGATAAAGGGGAGTAAAATGTTGGAATAAACAAAAAAATTGATGAAGAAAAAGGAGAAATAAAAAGGGGGAAATACCATAAGGAGAATTAAATACATAGAAATAAATAGAACCTTAAGGAAGAATGTACGAAAATACAACATAAATATTGTTAGGAAAGAAAACACTGAAAACTAAGCTTGAGGAAAATCAAACAACAGTTCTTGAGCTGTGGAAAAATAAATACGGGACCTGAGGGAACGGTAACCAGAAATTATAAAAATATTTGAAAAAATCTAAAGGATTGAACTACTCCGATGAAGAACTAGGAATAGAAAAGAGAGATGAAAATAATGCAGAAATTCCCGACATAATGAAATAATATATTACTGTACAAATTCTTCGCAACTAGAACATCCCAGAAATGTCATTATAATCATTTCCAGGAATCAGACCAGTAGCACACACTATAAATATTTTGGAAATGTTCCTTGTTACATCCGCTAATGTTTCTGAGAGATGTCAGTATTTACAATTATCACCAAGAATCCTGAAAATCACAGAATTTATTTTATGTTATTGGAATGTCTCATTGTTCGGTTCCAGTGTGATTTGCTCCCATGCGCAAAAAGATAAAAAGTTTTCATATCTTAACCATATATGCGATGTTAATCAAGTGGTTTCTGCCTCCATTTTGATCGCTTATTTTCGCACATATGAAAAATGTTCTCAGTTAATAGGTATTCCGATCCTTCATTGACAAACAAAAATGCGACTAGAACGTGGCGTAAGTCCTGAGAGTAATCTAGTTTATGTTTTTTGTGTCCGGGCAATGCATTTCTGGCACACTGTACTGTTTTCTTATGATTGGTATCGTGATCCAGTCTGTTAGACGTGGGACTTTTAATTGGACTTCAAATCTCGCATAGTTTTTTCTCCTCCCAGCATTGTTTAGAAACTGAACGATATTTGTTTTCTGTTAGTGAAGTTACTGGAAATTTAGATGCAGCCAAGTTGCCTAAGTTGTTTCAGGAATGTTTCGGAGTATTTTTTACAGTGTACAGCCTACACACCAAATTCGGAAGAGAAGATATACCACTCGAATTGAGCGTAATATTTCAGCTTTTGAAAATGGAAAATGAGACCAGTCTTTACAGCGAATTTTCATAGGAGTTAAGATTAGAAATTTCTGCTCGATAAATATGTGATTCTATGGTAGTTCTTTTCGATGGGACTGTAATCTCTTTGGATGAATTTCCAGTTGTAGTCCATCGGATTTTTTCTTTGTTTTGAGGTGAAATTTATAACTTTTGAAAATAAAAACTACATAATAAAATGCTGGAAATGCAAAACAGAGCAAAAGGGAGCATTTATTCATAAGTAGTAAAGGAAATGATTAATATTCTTATTAAAAAAGAGAGGAAAAAATTGAACTTAGCGTTAATTAAACCCCGACCAACGATCCAACGTTCTAACGCCTACTAAAGAACCATCAGGTACTTGAAAACAAAGATGTTTATTGTATATATTTTCCTCCTGACTTCTTGTGGTATATTGTTTTCATTAAAAAAACTGTCAGGTCTTATGTTGTCATTTTTAACCAAACACGACTAACTTCACACTTCGCTGTAAAAAAAAAATATGGGTGATAAGAAACTTAACTGGTGCCCGTGCTGCGTTGTGAACCTCTGTAAAATGATGATAAATCTTTTTTTTCAATATTGAAGAATAAATGAAATCCTTTAAGCATCATGATTCAGTTTCATAAGGTCACATTTTGTATCCAAAGCGATAGTATTTCGTTAAAAAAAACACACTATTGTAGATTGAAATTCAATATTTTTTGTGAAAATATTTTCTTTCGAAAAAAGAGTAAAAATTTCGCTCTTTAATGTATACCTGCACTCTTTTGAAAATTATTTCAGAGGCAAACTAAACACAAATGCAGGTATACTAACTAGAAAGTATGCAGACGGAGGGTGGCAAATGATAATTCTTTAATAAATTGAAAACAGTGAATTAACAAAACAGATTATAATTGTCTTCTTCTCTGTAAACTAGTTGCAACAAATATGTAACATTCGAGGACCAATTTAAAATGAAACAGAAATAAACTGAGGCGTATTGGTATACACCATACATATATTTCTTTATTGACTTGCATTAGAGTACAGAAAACAGAGTTGTAGTATTCTGCCATGCCATAGTTGTTAGGAATGAAACTATTTTTAACTATTCATTGACATAAATAAATCGAATCTGTTCAATCGCAGTGCATAATGCACGTATCGTTTTTTTTTATCTTGCGTATTTTGAAAAAAAAATCAGACAAAATTCCAGCTTTCCCTGCCCTTCCTAAATGACGGGCCTGGGACCGATTATTCGAGTATGCACTCTTGAATCACGCAGCATATACACACATATATTACAAAGAGAGAGAGTTGATCTAAATTCATAATAGATATTGCAATTATCAGTGATTCACAAGGATGGGACTGTAGGCCATAGAAACTGTTTCTTACGCCACCCATGCTAATTAGTTGTGAAATGTATTGAGAACCTGAATATTGACTTCGAGGGAATTCATATCAAGATATCAATTCAAGATGTGCGTATTTTGTTTTTGAATTTGGTCACTTATTTAGTAAGAAGACTCGGGTAATTCAGACTTTCATATTTTTCTTAGAATAGATTTCTTGGTTCCCTATAATTTGTGACAAACAGTAAGAAATCGCACTTTTTACATGCTCCCAAAAAGGCAATTATTTAGTTATTTTTTATTTAATTTATTTAAGCTCTTTAGGAGGCAACTTTGGCTCAGGCGCTATGGATGATGGGTGATTTGGAGGAATGAATAAAGGGGGAGGAAACAGGAGAACGCCGAGAAAACTCACGCACACGGTGTTTGTCATCCACAAAGCCCACATAGCACGAACTGAGATCGAACAGACGACCCCAAGCACTACAGGTGAGCGCTCTATCACTGCAATTATTTAGTAGTAGATGTAGTTAGTAACTCCGCTACGACCGGGCCCAAACCCAGATGAGAAACAAGGTTTACAGACAAAGCTAATAATTCTGCTGCGTAAACCAGTTGATTGCTAACGAAGAAACATCACATGTCTCAAGAAGGTATGGATAAATGCGAGAAGACTGAGAAACATCGATGGACAAAACGAGAAGTAAAAACTAGGTTGGAATAAACGTGCCATGGGAAATAAAGAATGAAAATAGTAGCACAGAAAAATAAATGCCGGTCCTAACAAAACGAAAGTTGATCTAAAGAATTGTTAAGTTAGGCCAAAGGATCAGAGGTGGGCCAAAATCTCACTCCATATTGTGAGTGACCGAAGGCAATAAAGTTGAAGAATACAATTCATAGAAGAACAATTGGAAAGGATAAGTGTTTGCACAATGTCGGGAAAAAATAAATCTAGATCCGGGTTTGTGCAATGGGCATATTCTTGATTGCTTGATGTTCTGCTTTTTTCGAATTAGCATTTGGATGCTAATATATTGAGAATGTTAGAGGCAAGTAAGATAATTAAGATTGATTAAATGCAGTAAGATAGATCGTATTGAATGGCACTTCTTATGAACTTAAGCTTAGAATACTTATTGTCATTGTTTTGAAATTGACCAAAAAATGAAAGAGAAGGAGTGAAGGTGGTGTTGTGTCTTAAACTGAGTGATGCATTAGGAATCTGATTGGTTTAGACTAAAATAATATAAATAAGACGGACTTCCTCTAGGTTGATTATATTTTCTATATACAACATCAGGATCATTATAGAATAGTATCCATAATGAACACAAATTGTTCATCAGGAGCTCACCGCTGACCAAAGGCTGAGAAATTGAACATCTTATCCTAGTGCTAACAAATAAAGCAAGAAGATATGAATTTGCATCTTTTTTCTAAATGATACACTTGTTAAAAGATTTACATATCAGGTACGTGAAATATAAATAAATTAATTTTAGAATTTTCGGTTTCCTCTTAGTTTACTGAAAATAGTAGGGAATCGAACATCATCCACGACAGCGTTTGGTAATATAAATCAAATTAGTCATGATATGCATAATTAATTTCTAGATCTAACTTTCTTAATATATATATATATTCAGGTGCTTACAAGTATATAAATTATTGTGAATTTCAATCTTGCCCTCCAGGGCAATTTATATGAAGAGAGCAGTTGAAGCCGTGTGTATTTTTTGGCGTCCCACCCCTTATATTCACTGAGGAATCACGCGTAGAAAATAACTTTATTATCAATGCTAGAATAAATTGCTTGTTTCCCTATCATTTATGACAGAAATAGATAGGAATTACATTTAGCTCCTAGATATTTCAGATTTATTAAATAGAGCAATATATGTCGTATTGAATTATAATCCTTATGGGTTTAAAGTTCCTACGAGTACAATTTAATTTCAACTAAAACAATATTCATTTATTTAGATTTAATTAGGAAAATCATAGATTTTTACTTGGTACAAAATACTGTTTCTATAGATTGAATTGTTCATTACTTTCCGAAAGAGTTTGACAATTACCAGCGAAGGTAGTCAAATAAAGCCAGAAGGTTACGCTTTGTTTAGTTCGAATTGGCAGCTGAGCACTAAATTCATGAGAAGACGGGGTTAAGCGGGGTATCCTGGTATAAATTATAAAGTTTGCACTTGAACTTTGGTTGTTTACTAACAAACCAGGTGGAACTCTATTATTTTAGTTTTCTGATATAGGGAGCTTCATATCTTGCTAAGCTAAAAACTTCTAGAATGGTAGGTTGTGGTTGTGTCCTTCCACAGCCCTTTGGAATCTTATAGTTTTTAGCTAGATCAGTCCGTGGGGTCGCTGAAGATATAGATGTGAAGATAAATGGAGTAAAACCTGCAGACATATAGCCCGTACCCTGATTCTGTCCCTCGATGACATTGGGTGTGCTACAAAGATATATTGGGAAGTGTCCAGCAGGTGACGGGAGCAGGAAAATAAAACACGAATATCTAGGAGAGAGGGTACTAACTTGATTTATATGGCCATGCAGTCCGAAGACATTCAGAATCTGCTTTCTAAGCAGCGCCTTATTTTTTATCGTATATGAAATTTCCAACTGTTTTTTTTTCTATCCACGGCTAGCACCCTCGGTGAGGAAAGGGATTTCTAGGGATTGTAGGTTTGGCTGATTTGTATGTGGGTCAAAGGGATTTCTAATATCTTTAATATCCTTTATTTATTAATCTATCTCTAATTTGGATGTTAGGAATTTGTCCCATAATCATATACTTTGGGTGAGGATGATGATGGAGATGGTGGTGAAGTGCATTTGACGTCGCAACACTTAGGATATGGTTAGCAAAACGAATGTTGTGTTATCTTCTGTTCAGGGGTGTCTCTGAACTGATGTAGAAGTGACGAAGTTGGTAAGATGAGTTTTACTGTGCTACATATGAAGGCGCTACATAGTGCGGAATGTTATGGCTTACACCCGTCCCGATAGGGGAAACCCCTTACCTTTGTCACGTCTAAACTTAGCTGTTAATTGGATAAAATAAAAATCATATACAAGCTGAAGATATAAAAGGATTTCAGAAACAACTTACTGGAGTAAATGGACAGTAAACGATTAATAAAATTTAAAGAGGTATAGAGTCTTTAGCATAACAAGTTAAAAACGGGAAGGCTGTAAATGGGCCGTCACGAGTTAAACAATAATACAACATAAAAATTTAACAGCTAAAGGGAATCTCAAATGAACGGAGATCATAAAAACTCTATGCAAAACATAGGATAAAGATCAACAAAAATATCATCTTCTAAGTTTAGGATTAAATTTAGGTTTCCATTTCCTTCCCACGTGATTCCAATCCGTATCCATCAGATTGTCCTCAATCATGTCTGAGGTCAAAGATGAACTTGGTTTATCGATAGTATGTGGAGACTCTTCCTAAACTAACTGAGCAGTCAAAACATGTGTCAGACGCTTAATGCTTGTCGCGAGAAGCGAAGTTTGCGCAACTTTTGAAACTTTATTGGGACTAAAAGTAGACTTAGCCCGTGGAGTTCTAGAACTCTGCACAGGTGTCTGTTGTCCCGCAACCTGGGTCGGCATATCGTGAGGAGGCTTCTGAGGATCTACTGGTACATGAGATTCTGTTTGTGTTGACGAATTAACTGTCTGGGTGCAGCCGAGACAGTTTTAACTGGTGTTCTTGCTACTACTTGTGAAAACGCACCAGATGGAAGGGTTTGCTGAGACTCTCTTAATCGACGTTTTGCATTGCCAGCAAATATTTTTTCTAGAACCATCAGCTCACGAATTCGTTTTCCTTCTTAAAAATGGAACAGTCACGCGACTAGGCCGTGTGCTCACCCTGGAAATTAATACACTGAGGTTTCAGTGAGGTGAAAGGATCCGCACCATGGCTACTGGTACTGCAAATTACACGTACAGCAGAGGTCGGATTACATGACGTGCTGGTGTGTCCATAGTGCTGACATTTAAAACAGCGGAGCGGACTGCGAATATAAGGACGGACAGGCAAGCAATAGAAAGCTGCCTTTACGTCCTTGGGGAGCTGTGGTGTGGCAAACATCAAAATTAGCGACCCCGTGGGTTGTAGTTCACCACTCTTTCTAATTTTAATGCGTCTAACATTGACTACATCTTGGCTGGCGAGTTCATTCTTAATCTCCTCTTGAGGGACTTCAGAGATAGGATATTACGCCCTGACTAAAGTTCAGTTGACGGTGTGGTTCAAATGTACTTCAAATGGACCTAGGGAATTCATTTTCAGGAGATTAGTTGTTTCTCCACTAGCAAGGTACCGTTGCGAAGCTTTTTAACATGCTTAAACTCGCCTGCAACATGAGCAAATTACTTTTGAATAATGAAAGGGAATAACCCCTTCAAACCAATTGAACTTTCTGTTTCATTCTTTACTTTAATTACAAGATATCGTGTGACATTCGGGACGATACTTGTGTGTTCCTCTATTACAATTTTCTCTTGTTTGTCACTGGTTGATTCACTAACAGTATGCGCCTTCTGACTTACATCAGTGACTTTCTCTTCATTCTGTCTCTTCTTTCTCTGTTTGTCTTTCTGCGAAGGCGACTAATCATTAGGATGTGATGGAGCCATGGTGAATGAAAGCTGTAAATGTTCCACACTTCTTCGTCACCGTTCGAAGGAGTTTACGAGGCTGCCGAGTCCTGCCCTCATCACCCTTGTCAGCAAGCTGGAAATCGAGTCGAAGTCATAAATGGCTTGGCGTCAAAATCACTTCCACTCCCGACTGATGGATACTTGGGGCACCCACTCCCCCAAAGTGTTGTCGAGACTAATAGTCCGTGTAGTTCCCCAATGGTGCACTTCCCAGCATCAACGAGCTAGACCACCCAAAAATATGCCGTTAAGAACTAGGCGCTATCCAATGGTTCCGCCGCCTTTCCCATCACCCCAGGGGGCGTCGTCAAAGCAAATATCTCCTTAACACTGCAGGAAGGAATAAGTCACAAAAGAAGAGATGAAATAATGATGAAGTCGTGGATGAAAAATGAGGTGAGTGTAATGAAATCCTCTCTGCTGGTTCTCCTTCCGAGCATAGTTGAGTTTAGCTGCTAGGGCTGATTGCAGCCAGCAAAAGCCGACTGGACGATGGGGTCGCGTCGGGAGGTATAGTATATCGGTAGAGAGTGAATTGTAAGACTGAACATTACAAGACAATACTGTGATGCTGGATGTCAGTAAGGGACAGCGCAATATATTTGATATCGAATAGAAGGGACCTGAGCCCAAACATGTGGGGCCCGAATTCTTGGGTTTTGGGCCACGGGATCGACTTCTAACATCGCCGCTGTGCTCAGGGGACCCGGTTCTTTCCAACGCCACAACTCGCGTTTCCAACTCCATGTCTAACACGGTTTCCTTACTGTAGGAGGATTTTCATGGAATATTCTCCATGTTCTTATCCAAGAGTAACAAAGACATTACAAAGCTGTGGGAATTAACAGGGCATTAGATTGGGACAGTTTCTTTTTATCGTATATATAAAGTACACGGGAAATAGTGAACCCCAATGGAAACGCACCACTCCTTTCTTACAAATCTTTATTTTTTAACTTATGATTTTTATTTTATTTTTTTACTTGTTTTTAAAACTCGGGTAGAAGGAAGTCTCCATTGCTGATGCAATCATAGTTTTTTTAAAGTTCGAGTCGATAAAGAGGAAGGGGGATAGCAAGATGGGGTTTCTCATTTGGTATACCTAACAATAGTGCACGAATATTGACGGAGGCCCATTTGCGAACATTGTGGGGGGTTGGGGGCACGTGATCTTAGTTACGCTACTGATAGTAATATTAAAAATAATATAATTTGAATTGTATTTATGCGTGTGTTATGTGGAATAATTCATCCTAGGGAAATGTATGGATTACACAGGTCATGTGGGTCTTTAATACGAAGGGGCCCCCGAAGCAAACAGGTCACGGAAAGATATTACAATTAATTATTGTCGTAACTTGGAAATTAACCGATTAACGATGAGGTTTCTGGTATTTTCTTAACTTCATTTCACAGCAATTAGCAAGAAAGCATAATATCACCCTTTCCAATCCCTAGAAAATAAATTTTATAATCATAAAATCACACTTCTTTTATTAAGTTGCAACACCGATTGTTTTCACTACCATGTAAAACCTAGAGCCTCGAGAAGATAAAAAGAACCGCGCTCATTTTTGTAACCCGAAGTTGTTCTCTTTTTTTTTTTAAGGTAGAATTGAAAAGCGTTAAAAAAAATAAACTCCATTATAGCTAAGTAAACACTATTCGGAGTATTCTAGTTCAGTTTCAGTACAATTCCGCTAGGTTTGCGAACCATTGCTAACGGTTAACGTACAGTACGCCAATAGCTGCATACTTGTGACTCCAAAACTGTAGTAACGATTATGTTATATATGCGATACTCTAAGCGTAGAACTGTTTCATTTGGCGAATTTGGTTTTCTTTAAAATCTGAAACTGATGGAATCGAGAAAAGGTTCACGATTAACACAAAATCGAAAGAGGGAAAAATCCGGATATCAGAAACGTAAAGAAGCAGAGAATAATGCACTTGCCGCAGCTGGAAGCGATCCAAAGCAGCGAAAACTGCTTTTTCTACCAACTTCTCAAGCGGTAAAGGTAAGCTTTATATTGTTTATATCTTTCATTCATTTATTTGAATTTGTGGGATGTCAGCGACAAAGCAATTTACCTCAATAGAAATAACAAGGGGAGGACGTTACCCATGGCCAGTGCCGGATTAATCCGCGTGGAGGCCTCCAAGCTACTCGAAAAATCGCCCCCCCCCAGAAAAAATAAAAAAGAAGTAGCTAAGTAAAAGTAAAAGTATAGATACGCATACACAACTTTACATTTCGTGGAAGGGGGTAGCCATCCAAGTCTCCAGCTAAGGGTTCATTCCTAAAAGGGCAGTCCAGACTCCAGACCAAATCGGTATTCATCAAGGCCCTTAAGCATCATTCTCCGGGTGGGCCCTTGTACTCCCAGTCCGCCTCAGGGATCGGTCTTCCAGCCGTGCTTGGAGAGATTAAATGAAATGAATGAAGCGTTTTGCGTCGTGGGATATGCAGACGATCTGGCTGTTGTACTCAAAGGAAATACCAAAAATGAACTATAAAAGAAAGGAAATAACATGTATTATTTAAGGTTAAACTTAATAGGAAAAGAGGACCTATAATAAAAATAAGTAACAAAACAATTACAAGAAAAGAAAACTATGAATATTTGGGAATTTTGTTGGATAAAAATTAAACTTCAGGCAGCGTGTAACTAACGCTAATAATAAATCCGATTAAATTAACGGATAAACTGATAAACATTGCGAATCACGTTTAAAGAATCCCTATATTATTAATAAAAACATAACATGACATGATAATATGCTCCATAATTGGATATGGCATATATGTCTGGTGCTACAGAATGAGTGATGCCAGGCAGAAACAGACTGTGGACAGGGCACATCTCCAGATACTTTAGTGTATGATTGGAGCATCTTGAACAACTCCAATGGAAGCACTACAAATTTCAGCAATCACTGTCCCAATACATCTCCAAATAAAGAAACTTGGTGCCATGTACTGCCTTAAAAAGTTAACAAAAAATAACTTACACAAATCCTGAACACAAATGTAAACTCTAAACAAACAATAGTGATAAGGCGAGAAGACTCTAAGCTCTTTTCCCAAGCATGGCTGAGAAACTGGAAATTGGAGAAGAAATAAAAAGAGGACTACTCTACTTCCTAACGAGCCATCCAGTACTGCGGTGTGGTGCCACCCCGGAGTATATAAGATGCAAAGAAACAGAAGAAATAGCCAAGGAAGAAAGGAAAACCTTGGAGGGCAGATAAATCACAGATGTTCTGCGAAATCCAGAACATGTGAATGTCCTCCGGGAACTTTCGAACAAAATTTCAGCATACCACCGAATGAAGTTCATCAAGGGTGAAGGGGTCGCAGGTGATGCCTAAAAAGCTAAAGTAAAAGACAAAGAATAATAATTGGAAGTGACATAAACATTAAAGACAATAAACATTGATCAACCTAAACAAACAAATATAACAATTAAACGTCCAATCAGTTAATTGCAATTAATCGCAATCGTAAATGTAAACCGGAAAACCGAGCAATGAAATAAGTGATTAACTCCAACCAAAATAATTAAAATCAGAACAAAATAAACTTAAATACTAAATGATAACATTTGAAAGAAGAAGAGTGAAGTGAGAGTGAATGACTACTGGAAATCAGCGATCAACTTTCCGCGGAGTCCCCTGTTGTTGGAATTGCGGCATGAGGAGGACTCTCGTAAAATATCCTATGTTAAGCTATTTTTCTACTTGTATGATGTGTGGTGATGATAAACATTATCCTGTACAAACACAATAATCAACAATATAATACAGGATATATAGTGCCGTTGTTTCGGAAACCAAAACAATGACACGAACAAAAGTTAATACAATATAACTTTCTTGATATGTAGTGTGACTAGTGTAATGTGGTGTGTGTAGAAGGAATAAACAAATAGAGAAGGAGCAGCTGCAACGAAAAAAAGTTAACTGTACATAACTAAACTCTAACTAACCAAACTTTTATATTCCAGGAACAACTACTGGAGTCAGCACCTTTGTTTTTTATATTCTGTGTTGTATAATTGTTATATATTATAAGCAGTGTTGGTTTAGGTACTTGTTTTTTGTACCTAGGTACAGTACAGGTACTGATAAATGTACCTAAGGTACATTTGAGGTACTTGACCCAGTTCTTGCTAAACAGGGCTGGAAATGATATCAAGAACTAAAAGGATGATGACCGACTATAATATCACTCCTATATCGTTACCTGTAATAGTAATAATAAACACTTATTATCGATCAGGATGGGTTCTTTAAAGTGTACTGTGTTATCTAACCCTTGTTGAAAAACGAACATTTTATTGCAGCATACTGTATATTAATAAAATATACAGGAATGAAAAGAAAGGAAGGAGTAAGAAAATGCTGGAATGTAAATACTAAATTGATAAATCATTAATAGAAATGGCTTTCTTCCACTTAAATAAATCTCACCGTGCTTTTAATTTACATATATTTTACCTTTTTTTTTTTTCAAGGATTTTTCAGGACGTCTGTGCTGAGCATGAGCGATGTCCGTGCTGGATTTTTCAGGACGTCTGTGCTGAGCATGAGCGACGTCCATTTGTTTCTTAGTACAGGTAACGTAATACACGTAATACGCCGAAAAATTTCGAAGGATGATAGCACCTAAAATAATGAAGAAACTTAGTCATCTGGGTGGAAAATCCGCCGAATTTCGGAGTTAGAGGAAAGTGAACTGTAGAGGTATAAATATCTAATAAACTAACGGTAGAGCTGATACGGCATGCTATCGTCAAAGACTTCAAAATTGCTACATCTAAATTTGCATATTTAAAAATTGTACATTGGGTGTGCAAGGGATTTCTCAGAGGATGAGGCAATTCCCAGATATTCTCTGAAGAGGAGTCGCTAACGAATTATTGTTAATTCCTGGGAAGTCATTACATTCATGCTCATTCCCACCATACTTTATTCATCCCGCACCAACGGGAAAGTACTTTAGATAGTACTTTTATAAAGGGAGATATACCACATAGGTGTATTGCAAATATGCTTATTTCAAATCTAATATGTCTGTTTTCTATTAATATATAAAACTAAAATAGATAGGTCGGGTGGAAACAGAGCACCCGTTCAATTCTATATTTTTATTGTTCGAATACTTTTGTGGCCATCACGCCATCCTCATTATTTCCGCTCCCTGTTCGTAGTGTAAAATTTTATTTCCTCCCTTAAAGATTTTTTATCTAGATAAACTTCTGCAGCAAGATATGTGAAAACGTGTATCTTTCATTTTCAATGATTTTAATTTATTTGTTGCCTTAAGGTATCGATGGCTCAAGCTGGGATAGGGTAGGGGAATTAATCGACTAGGGTCTAGGTTGAAAGTTATCATCCCGGCACTTGCTTGGTCAGACTAACGACAAAAACCTAAAAAATACCTCAGTCAGGTTGATCGGTCGCTAGGATAGAACCTACGAACTCCCGAGTGCGAAACCAATGCTTTAAAAACTAAACTACAGCCACTCGGTACTTCCAATAATGTTTAGTACATCATTAAAAAGGCACGAAAAAAGTAATAAAATATTTAACTTCGTGAATAACCCAAGTAAACAGAAAAGTGAACACATTATGTGAAGAAAGCTAGTTGGCTATATAGTTTGGTGTTGGCAGTTTCTTTGTTGAGCCACCTTGTTTTACGGATGGAAATCAAGCGAATAAATTTACCTGATCTTTCTCTTTCTTCCATTACCCTTTTTCCGTTCCTGGGTTCTCTTGTAAAAAAATTTGAAATGATAACAGAAGCTAGTTCTATTGTTCCGACTTGCGAAATACGTAATGACGGTCACAGTGCAAGATATCCCGTCACAAATAAATAAATTGACTATAAGATTACTGCACCATTTACGGATATGATTGTAATTCTTCTGCTATAAAAGTAAAACCACTACTTTATATTCTCCATGCATATTACTTGTTCCACCCCAACTGTCACTGATTCAGTTACAAGGAGGAATTTCGTTGTCTTACTATATATTTGAAGGTTGTCATAGATATGTATATTTCTTTTCAGAAGAATGCGATCGAACAAACTAAGGACTCGCTCCTTGATGTTCCTAGCACGTGATTATATTACGGCGACACACTGGTCGTGAGCACGTGAGCAGACACATCTGAATGCGTTCATCATTAATTCTTAAATGAAAGCTTGATCAATATAACAACTAATAACTTATTTCTGATGACGAACCAATAAATTTTTAATGGATCTGACATTAGTTGGCCAACCGAGAACCTTTTGCTCAATTTGCCAGAATCTTTTTTCTTCGATTTCAAATTCTTCGTCCTTTTCGTGATGTCAATACTGACTTGACCAACAATGGAGGATTACCAAATAGACCCACTAGGTACGTGCCTAGGGCGTCAAATCTTCTTCCAGAATATCAAGAATAATAGCAGAAAATATTTTAATTAATATAAAGGAATTTTCCTGTCCAAAATATTAATAGTTTACAACTTTCCTTTATTGTAAAAACTACACACGTACTTAAAGGCCTTATCTCCAAACCTTTCTTACATTTTTTATAACAGTTAAAGCGCAACGTATTGAAAGAAAGATGCTTACAATATGTAATATTGTGAAACTTTATCTTCCATTAGTATAAACTATTAGGTTTGAAAAATTTGTAAAGAGTGTAATAGCTAAAGAATTACCCAAGAAATACCGCTATTCTAAATACGTACAAAACATAGGATGGCCAACTAGGTTTGTCTTTTTCTTTATTACCATTTATGTTCAAAAGTATTTCACGATGATTCTTTGCTAAATTCGAGACATATACATAACATACCTAGTAATACTTTGAGTATTTCCACAAATTAGCAGTTACTATTTTCATATTTCATAAATGAATATTCATTCAATGAATATTTCATATTCCATGCTTTCAATGTTAGTTCAATTTTCCAAGTTCTTAATTCAAAGATGTCTTCTTAATAATCACTATAAAGAACAATTCTTAATTCGTAAATGTATTCTTACGCGTAACTAGCCAAATATGCTTGTCCATTCCGTATTCGTTTCTTTTATTAAATTATGAAGCATCATAAAAGGTATATTTGGTTGGAAACTTGTAATTCTTCTTGTTGTTGCACCATTTTCCAAATTCAAAAACTATATATTCAAAATTCCGTAACTTTTTTCACTATATATATTTGATTTTCTTTTTAAATTAATTTCAAAATTCACGTGACTTTTCCACATTTTTCACGTTATTTTGCAATTTATTTTAGGATATTTTAATCCCTTGGGTATTCAATTATAATTCACAAACTTATGTTCAATCATATCTAATTGTTTTATTAGTGAAGATTACTACTAAGAGAGACAGGTATGAATTCTCATGTCATATTCTCCTTTTTTCTCTGATTACAAAATCACTACCGAATTAGATTTTGAAAGTGTAATACTGTTGGAAATGAAAAGTTTGTTTGAATCATGTTACAGTAAACGTTGAATTTTTGCACTTTTCCACCACTTGTTTCTACTAGATTTGATATTATTTTTATTTTCTATGTAATTAGTTTTACTTGTTGAAGTTAAGTAATTTGAAATGAATTATTTTCACTATATCGTGTTGTTACGTTAATTCACATATATTGTAAAAAATAATGGATGTATGAATTGTCACGTTTTCATTAACTATATAGAGACCATTCTTAATTTCAAGTACATAACTCCTGATGAAACTTGGTAGAATGTAGAGAAAGAGTATGTAAGGAAAAAATTGTAGATAAAATTTGATTAAACATTCCCTGACATTTTTCACTTTATTTCCATTTTATTCACACTCACTTTGATTGGATTCATTTTTTCTATTGATATTTATCAAAATTATTCTGATTTTTATTGACTATGACTTATAATTTTATTGATTAAAATATTTTATAGTAAAAATATATTAATGAATTCTCATGTGTTTAATAAATTAAACCTGTGTATACATAAAGTATATTTTTATAATACGTATATATATTCCTAGTCATTGCAGCATTTACCATGGAGTAACTAAAATAATTCCTAAATAATCTCCTTATAAGAAAATTAAAATGATAATACTTTTCTGAAATTATTATTTGATTTATTTTAATAGTTTGTTACTATCTTTGAATTTTGTCAATATGATTTAGAAAAATATGTTATTAATTTTTAATTTTTCATAGGGGTTTGTTTACGTTTTTTAAAAAATATGTATAAGAAACGTTATTATTTTATTTGGATTGTAAAGTATGTTAATAGGACTAATTGGTTTTGGAACATTTAATTTATATAGCGCTTTTATTAAAGTTTCTCTATTCTTTTGTAATGTGTACAATTCGTAAGTAGATGTTGAATATTTTGAATATCTTTTTGGCATTCACAGTTCGGAGATGTCAATATCTGCATTTTAAATAAATGAACGTTTAATTTAGTATGGTTGGTTCTGGCTATCATTGTAGTTATTAGAATTTATCTAGGTACATTAATACCTGTAAACCAAGGATGTTTTTCGTTTTCTTTGTAAAACCATTTATATGTAGTGTTGGATTCATTAATATCAGATTTTAGTTTCATTTTCCAACTGTCCATAATTTCTTTTTTTATAATCGTGTATATGTTAAACCAATTAATTCTAGTTGTGGATGTATTAGGAAGATTTCTACTCGCTTTCGCGTAAATGTCTACTATATTTTATGTCCAGGTAGCTGCCGGCCGGGTGCCCAAGCGATCTGCGGCTGTAGGCCATCGGCTCGAAGGTCCCGGGTTCCAGTCCCGGCAGGGGCATGGGTGTGGATTTTAACACTTAACAGCTAAATGCGAATCGTGACGGGCCGAAGTCCAAAGTTACTAGACTGGCCCATATAAAAATAAAGTTAAAGTCCAGGTAGCTTTTCGTGACTGGGAACATATGTAAATTGTACGTCTTTTCCCTTTTTTATTTACATTAATTATATATCCATCTGTATATATAAAATAAAAATCTTTCCATTTTTCAAGATATTGTTGGAAATGTCTAAATTTTATTGTATGTATGTTATCTATACTTTCAACAGGACATGGTATTTCGTAAATAGGATTTTTTGTGGGAGTATATAATTTGTTTATATATTTATCATATTGATTATTAATTAAATTCATATAGTTATTTTATCTTGTGAATTCACTTTTAATTCACTTATATTTTGTATATTTATTATATATCGCAAATTGAAGGGGTGTTTATTATTGTGTTTAATTTTACATAGAAATTTTGACGCTTGTTTAAATCTACGAGTTTTGATATCTGTAATATGAGATTCTGCATATGTAACTAATATAGGATTATTTTTCATTACACCTAGAGCTATTCTAATAGCTTTTCTTTCAATAATTTCGAGTTGTTCTATATATTTTTATATTGGGGATTATTGATAAGCTATAGTCTAGATTAGGTATTACATAATTCTTAATAATAGAACAGATGGGTGTCCTCCAAATTTAGTAGTAGCAATAGATCTTAATATGCTTAATAATTTAGTACCTTTGATATAAAATTTATTAAAATCCACTTGAAATGATAGTTTTTTGTCTAGAGTTAACCCTAAGTATTTTATGGTGTCTACAATAGGTATGTTGGTTAATCTTTTAATATTGTTGTTATAGATATTATTTTCTTTCTTGAAAATGTCATTATATTTAATTTTTCTTCTGAAATTAACATGTTTTTAGTTTTTAACCATTTAGATAAATTTATAATCATGTTTTCCAATTCGTTGAAATTAGTTTTTATTTTATTTTCCGTAATTAAAATTGCTAAATCATCCGCATATAATATGTATCTAAAAGATTTTGGAATTTGTTCATGTATATCAGATAAATATAAATTGAATATCAATGGCGCCAAAACTGAACCTTGGGGAACCCCTGTATTGATTTGAATGTGTTTTAAAATGCTACCATTAACATAAACGAATCCTTTTCTTTGATGTAATAATCCCCAAAATATTTTTTGTAAACATAGGGAATTTTTATTTTTTTAATATATCTAATAAAGCTGAAATATTTATAACATCATTTGCATTTGATATATCAATAAAGGCTGCATGTGTAATTAAATTATTGTTTAGATTATTTTGTATTTTTAATGTTAATAGAGCTAATGTATCAAGAGTCCCACAATGTTTTTAAAATCCAAATTAGTTTGGAGGAAAAATACTTTCTGCCTCCAAAAACCATTCTAAGCGTCTTTGTATACATCTTTCGAATAATTTTAAAACATTAGATGTAATTCCAAGAGGTCTGTAAGATTTTCCTTGTGAACGCGATTTACTTTGTTTCATTATAGGAAGAATTACTTGGTGAGTCCATTGATCTGGGATATTACCTGTAATTAATATGAAATTAAAAATTGTACATAGTATTTATTCCTAAAGTTGAAAGGATTTTTTAATGATTCATTTTCTATTTGATCCTTGCCCGGTAAAGTATTTTAGAGTGTTGTAAAATTGAAATAATTTATTTCATAGATATTGAAATATATAAGGCTTTTGTTGCACTTTTGAAAAATAATACTAGTTGACAACTAATAATAGGACTTTATCGATGATTCAACTGGAGGTTCAGCAATATTATTAAAATTGTTTTAATAATATTATTTATAAATTCTTGTTGCCATTGTAAATATATAGGTAGAGTTCTTGTAATGTTATTTTTTACTATTTCCAATATATTCCATTTTTTTATATTTGAGTCTTGGGATTTAATTGTTCACAAAATTTATGCCAAGAATTTCTTTTAGCTTTTTTAACCATTCTTTTTAGTTTTGCTTCCGCTTTTTTATATTCAATTAAATTTTCTGTAATTAGTGTTTTAAGATATATCACTAGCTTTTCTTTTTTCTTTTGCCATAGTTCCTTACATTGAGCAGTCCACCAAAAAATTTTTTGTTCATAAAATTTGTTCTTGCTAGACGGTCATAGCAGTATTTATTGTTTTAAGGAAATGATTATCATGTTCCTGAATAGTAACTTTATTTGGAATTTTATTGTTTATTAAATTGTCAAAAGTAATGCGAAAATGTGCCCAGATAGTTTCATTTTTTCCATTTTCTTAATGAAAAGGAATATTTACTTGACTGACAAAGAAAATTTTGACAATATTCTAATATGCATGGAAAGTGATCACTGGTATACATGTGATCAGCTGTTCTCTATGTATAGAAATGTGATAATTCACTAGTACAGACTGCTAAGTCGATAGATGACGGAGAGTACCATTAGCAGGAATATGAGTAATAGATTTGTCATTAAGTATAACTAATGTGTGTAAATCAGTGAATTATTTAATTGTTCCTCCTAGTTTACATGTGTACTTAGATCATAATTCTAGCAAACGAGCATTCCAGTCACCAAGGAAAAATTTTGGATTTCAGTTTATGTTATATAATTCCGTTAATCTATTAGGTGATATAAATTGATTTGACCTATTCGAAGGAATATATAAAGAAAAAATAGTTACTATTTGATTACCTATTAATGCATCTATAGCACAAATGTAAATTTTGTGGTTTTTTATTAATTTTAAATTATTTGAAAGTTTTAATTCCTCAATTCTTACATTTTCATGAATAATGATGCCTGCCCCTCTACTATTTTCTGAATAAGGGGATGATATAGCATTATATAATGGTATTTCAATAGATTGTTTTCCTTTACCGCATATTTCGGAAAGACATAAAATATGTGGTTTAATATCTTTTATTAATTGCAAGATATATTTTACGGACCCAAAATGATTTAACATTCCAGTGAATAATTTTCATTTGATTTGTTTAAATAATTTTGAATTCATAATAATTTTCACTTTTTTATCTCTCCCCTTGTTACCTAAAGTATTTGGGTAACAAGGGGTAACATATGCTGCAATGGCTTTAACAATAAGTTTAAATTAGCAGAAATTTTTTGAAGTATTTTTGTGCTAGTTTTTTTGCATACGGATTATTTATGTCGGATAAATACAAATCTATAGTTTCAAATAATAAATTCATAGTTTCAAATATAGTATTGTGAAAAATTAATTGTTGTTGTTGTATGAATTTTGGTACATTTTCCACAAGAGGTGGCATTGTATTATAATTAGAATAAGAAGTACCAGGTAGATCATTTCGTTTTTCTATAGTCGGGGTTCTAGAGACTTCAATCGGATCTGTGCTTATTTGTTCATGAAAAACATTCCTTCTTGGATTCATTTTATCATTTACTATGACCTGTTGAGATTTTGTTCTTACCCAATTGTTGATTTCTATAAGCTTTTGGCCTGTAAGTTTTTGAATCTAAACATTTTTTGGGCATTTTTATCAGAAGATTCGTTTACAAAATCTTTGTTTTGATCTATCGTTGTCATTATAGGTTGTTGCACAATTTGAGAATACGTGGCTTTTACGTATCTGTTATTATTTATTGGCTTACCCCGAACGATGTTGATAGCAACGTGATAAGGTAAATTGTCTTTTGCCATAATGTCGTATGCATTTTGTAAAATAATACGTTCCGGACATTTTTCATCATTAGATTCATGTGATGTACTTTTGCAGTTAACAATGTTTTTCCTGCTGACATGGAGGAAGATGCTTTTTCGTTCCACAGTCAGAACAACGAGTAGAATTGAAACATTTCTCCTTGTAATGACCAATATAAAAACAATTTGTACATTGTATTACTTTACGTTTTTTAAATTGGACAGGTAGTCTCACTTTAGATATAATTATATATTCTGGTAGTTTCTGACATTGGAGAGTGGATTCGATTAATTGCGTATCTACTAGTTTAGACGTATTATTATCATCAATAATACGTCTTTTTAATCTTCTCATGTATAGGATTGGATATGGACATTCAAGGTTTTGTAATATTTCCTCGTCCGTAAAATTTACTGGGACACCATATACTACACAACTCCTTCGCGTTATCATTCTAGGTATTTTCACAGTTATTTTTAGTTGCTCTTGTAGTTCTATATTACTAGTAATTGCATTAGCTTTTTCTGCAGATTCAAAATATAATTTAACCTTAGTTCGACCCGCTGGTTCTATTTCTTTAAATTGTAATCCTTCAGATTGCAGTTTTAACGCTGTATTTACAACATTCCATACACCTATATTTAAATTTTGAGTACTTTCTATAATAGTTACAAATGGACCAACGTTATTTAAATTGTAAAGGTTTGGATTCTCTTTATTTGTGATTGTATTTCATGCATTGTTAATTTTGGATTTTTAGGGTCTTTACCTGTAATTGAGTGATTGTCATTGTCTTCTGTTATTGAGCTTTTCTTAGTAGCATTATTTTTTTATCTTCCACTTCTTTGTGTTGATTTAGATTCGGATTTATCATTCAACATTCTTATCATTATTTAGTAATATAGCTTCCTCACTGAGTTTTAATAAACTTTGAGCACAAGTATGAGTATCTTGAGACTTGTTAGCGTTAAAGTTACCTATACGTTCAGGATTAAATTCAGCATTTTTGGTACCATTAGTGGAGTAAGTAAACTTAACTTTATCCTTTTCTGTACTTGAACTTACATTGATTGTGTTTTTGTTAGTTTCATGAGCCTGATTTTAATTATTAACTTCCATTTCTGTCAATTCCGTATCATTAATCAAGGGAATACCTAAGTCAAAGTTAACGATTTGGTTGAAATGGAGATTTGGTTCGTGAAATAAATCTGGAATGTTCTCACTTTCCATTTGATTTTGTGTCATTGAATTTTTCAATAATTGGTTATATACCATTAACTGATATTCGTTATTTATCATACCAACCTATTTACTAATTATAAACACGAGATATATATGATTTATCACCGTACCTTTGTAGTATGACCACCAAAATTCTATTACTTATTAACAAAACACTAGCGAGTCCTTATCTCGCTGTATGTTATTTAAACAAAAAGTTTCTTGTTATATACCATAGAGCTTATAAAAAATAGAGAGAGCCTAAGGTTGGTTTCTGGGCGCGGGATGTGAAGCCGGTGGAGAGCAGAGGGAAATACGGTGCGCACACCTTTGCCAAGCAATACGACCCGGAAGGAAATGTACGATAATGTATGTTTACATACGATATTAACTTGTACGATCTGATCCAAATGTACGATAATTCAGTAGATGTTCAAGATAAATCATTTACGCTTCTTTTATGAGTGAAATTAGCATATAATGGAATACTTCATAAAAATCTTCGTGCGGAGTGTACGATACAAGAAGTAAAAATACGATAATTTAGGGTGTATTGTACTATCCTTATAATAGAAATAGTAGGAAACCATGTGCGTAGGACCGATAATGACGTAGTCTGTTTTTATATGACGTAGTAATAATATCACGATAATTTAAAGGCGCATGTAATTTCTTAGCGTAGAAGTGCTATAAACATTAAAGGTGCCGACTTGTGCAGTATATCATTGTTGTTTAAAGACGGGGGAAATAAATAAATAAAAAAAATGCAGGTAGAAGTGGAAAAACATCGAGAAATCACGTTCCAGAGATGAACATTTACACTCATAGTATGTTTCAGTACTATTTGTCTTTTAGGTGCTTCTTTAGTATACGTCGGACGTTCAATTTGGAACCATATATGGAGCAGTCACAGGTGGTGTCTCTCAAAGATGATGTGCATTGCATAAAATGAAGTAAAATATCTGTTTTTTTCTAACCAGTCTTCGTTCGTTACCGCTTACTCGACATGCTGTCCATAATGTTTATAGCAAGACATTAATTGTGAATGGAAATAGACATCACTTTGACGTAACATTTGAATGAAACCTTTATTCTGATGAAGTATCTTCATAATTTCGTGAGTTATAGTGTAAATCGAAGAAAGAGTAATGTTGTCGGCCTCTGTTTAGTATACGTCGGGTGTTCCTTGTGGAAACGTAAATGGGGTAGTGTCTGTTAAAGATGATTTGCATTGCATATAATAAAGGAAAATATCGAACCTGGCTTTTTCTGACTCGTTGTTGTTCGCTATCGCTTACTCGACATACTGTCCGTGATTTTTATAACGAAACATCAATGGTGCTATGGAAATAAACAATCACTATGACGTAACATTACCATGATTCCGATTCATGAACATGTGACTTATTTCGTTCCGAAAAATTATGCCCGACGTAAGCTAAAGTATAAATAATACCATGTTGTCAATATGGGCTTTTATTAACATACGGGTTTAACATAGAAACTTTTCAGTAGCTCAGTAATGTGTTCTGTGCATCAAAATAGTCAATATTTATCATGTAAACCAATACATTGTAACGACCTTCAAGCTCCGTTCCATTGTATTTTATTTTAGACAGTTTTGTTTCGTTTATATTGAGCTTCAAAAGGGAAGGATTTTTACTGTGCTGATCGCAACCGATTACGTACACAGTGTCGTCCTTTATCATGGGTCGGGAATCAATGATTCATTTCAGTTATGTGATTCTTTTCTATAGAATGCTAAATGTGAGAATTTTGGTATTTCTGGTTAGAAATCAGGATCTCTTAACAGTATTGTTTGATGCTTATTTCGATCATCATCATAGGGCGTGTTCTTTTCAGTAGAAGACGTCAACATGGCTAAGGAGTGAAGGCAGGTAACTGAACACTAATTTCCAAAAATTTAAATCTAATTAAAAGTATTCGCATTGTCGTTACCTGGTATTCAGTTGCCTGACAGGTAATGAGCACACGTATCTTGTTTAAATCCAAAAACTATCTTCGCCGCTACCTGGTTAGCTGAGAAATAACAATTTGAAATCTTGGAACATATTTCGTCTATATTTGCATGATTCTGGATACGTTAGTGAAGGATGACATCTTCGTAATTTTGTGAAAATATTTTTATTGCGATTTTGGTCTTTCGAAACTAAATTTCCTTAACAATATTTGTTTTCGGTTGTTATTTAATACTTTGTTTGAGATGTTTAATTTCTCCTCTTTAATTTTAGATGTAGAAGGTGTAATTCTCAGCATGCAAAGCTAAGCTGGTACGGTGAACATGGGGTGTCTGTATGTTTAAGTTGCTGCACTATACAATAGCTGACTCGTAAACGTATTTCTCCCTCACCTCCTCATTACTTGAAAGATTCTCACATTTGAGTTTTAGAATGTTTTATTTAAACTTTTAAATATGTTTTTGGTTACTTTTGCGAAAATATGTTAATTTCCGAAAAACGTTCACTATAGTTTATCCTTAGGTAAAGGTTTAATACCTACGTTCAGTGGTAAATGGCGTTAGTTTTCTGTCGATCGTTGACATGTGAAAATTTTACTGTAGAATATTTACATAATTGACACGATCGTAAGACTTGTTTCGAATTAAACATGTGTAAAGAATTTAAACTATCATTACATAATTTTGTTCCAAACATTTGTTTGTTATGACAGATCAGTTGCATAGTGCTTCACTCTATCCACCTTGTACTTGCCTTACTTACTGTTAGGAACGTATTGGAAAAAGTGCTTTTAATGGAACTGACCCTACGTCAACTACATTTTCATATGGTGTTCAAGAAAGGGTCAGAATTTCGAATTGTTTATTATAACTGAACTTATGCGAAGTCATGTTCATATAAAAAAGCAGTGATTTACAAATTATTTCGAAAAATAAGAATTTGGACTTGAATTGCTAAATGTGAACTCGTTTTGTGAAACCTTATTTTTGTCCAATTGGTTTCAAATGTGCAGATACATATTAATAGACAGAACAGATGAAATCGAAACAGATTATTTTTCTTCCAAATCGAGGCTACGATCTGTTGGGATTCTTTAAGTCATGTATTTTCCTACCTTGTCAGAAATGATTTTTTAAAAGTAAATTTTGTATTACCTAACCTAGAACAAAATGTTACTCTGTGTGTTCGTAGCTAAACCAAATACGTTACTTTACTGAAATAAACTGAGTAAAAAGGTTTATAAATTTTCATTGCGAAAGCTTTAATAAGTAGAAGTAAAGTCTATTTCACGAGACCTGAGAGTAAGTAACAACAAATCGCGCGCCACCCCCAATGTCTGATTTGTTGCGTGCCTTTTCACGCAGTTAGATAAAGATAAAAATAGTTCTCATGAATATTCGCTAAACGTCAACGTGAGATTATTAGTTATTAACTTTAATGTGAATGTATAATAAACAGATAAAAATGTTTATCTAGGATGAATGTTGGTATTTGAATTCGTGAATTATATTGCCATTAACAGTAATGCCTTCCTGCCACATTGGTTTCACTCCTTCCCTTTCTTTGACCCATTCTCACTTACACCAGCAGACGAAACTTGGTGTCCAGAAAGACAAGCAGCGGTCACATTGCAATCCCGTGGGAGGGGGACACATGGAGGGCGTTCGGAATCAATTCCTATCTCCTAACCCGTTCGGGTAGGAAATATTAAAGGTACCTTCGTTTCTTGCTACGAAGGAAATGGTTTCGTATGTCCTTCGACAGGCGCGACATCTGTCGATAAATGTGAGAAGATATCTTAACTTCCGTTATTATATCCATGCGTCGATTCGTACTGTATACATATAGAAAAAATCGCAAAACACATTTATTCCCCCATAGTAGGAATTACAGGAAGCACAACAATAAATTAGTATGATTCCAAAAATACATTTGGTTGGAATGTTGCGTGCTATTTCCGCCAGAACTTTTTGAACGAATGTGAAACCCAAATTGGTGAGTGTGTATTTAGGTTTTCACGATTTGCTCTATTTAACGTAAAATATCTAATGCTTTTATAAAGTTGGAGAGGTGGCGCCTCCGTATCGGTGTTCTGGCGGAATTACGAGCTGCAACATTCCTTCATATGTAAAAAGCAATGAATCCCTGTGTGTTGCGTTTAAATCAAACTGACGTGTAATGCTAAAATGGCTTTATATTTCGTGTGTACTATGTACAAAGGCCCAAATGACCTTTCAACGTTTTTTAATTACCGAGAAAGAAAATCAAATAACAATGGTGCGTTGTGTTACAAACTGTGTACAAGGGTACATTTATATTTTGCATTTATTTTGCGAAGCTTGAAATATCACGCTAGCATTAATATCACAGAAAAATAAGAGCTTCCTTGAATAAATTTTACTTTATGGCTCGCATCTTCCGCTAGGTATTGAAGAATATGTACGCTTTACATCACTTATTACTTTACCACTAATTGTCGCAGACGATTTTATAAATATCTATAGACAACCAGCAATCCATAAAGTATTACGAAAAGCTATGTCATTATTTCGTTAAATACGCACTTGAGTTGATCCACCCTTTATAAACATGGAAGCATGCGGAGGAATACTTATGGCGACATTCCGTATCAGGGTTCGATTTGCTATAAATTACGAAGGGGTGATCCTAAAGCTAGTGGTTGCTGGTAAGTTTCAAAATATTACCTGAATGGGTAGAAATACAAAGATTTTATCCCTGGTTGGGATGATATTCGGAATCAACAGCCGGTGATAAAATACTCACACACCAGGGAAGATCCTTGACATCCCTTCGGCAAATCGAACACTGATTTGTGTTATTAATGAACGTCCACAAGAAAACATTGACAGTATCTCGAGAGAGCGGAGGAGGTTAGTTAAAGTCAGGTTACATATGTTCCTGTAAACGTGATGTACATGGCGTTTAAAAGACACTGCATGGGCTTGCCCCAATACGCAAGATGCTAAATAGTCCGTCTTTTCTCTCTCCCTTTCAATTTTATTTCACCCTTCAATGACTCGAAACATTGTGTTTAGATGTGACAAAGATATGGGCCTCCCCGTATCGGGAAGGGCGTAAGGCATAGTGCTGTTACAGCCCATACAATTCATTTTATCTTATCGAAACATTGTATACTTACTGTACTCTACACTCTGCTATTGTTTGTCCTAATCTTCAAATACACTGTATAGTAAAATTGTCAAGAGTTTGCGGGATGTAGATAACTGCATTCTAACTTTTCGTTTTCTATACACGTACATATCAGGCGCTTAGGGACTTGAGGAAGTATACGAGGGTGAACAACCTTAGTATTTCCTTCAAACTCACTTTAAGATAATAATGTAAAAATCTGCAATGCAATGTTGCAAATGCTATTTGCACTGAAAAAGGCTCTTTCGCGACAAACATGGGTTATTGGTAATGTTAATACATATGAAGAGTACAGGGGTAGAAGGGGTGTTCATATTTTAAAATTAAGCTTGCATTTGCAATAAATGTCATTCACAATAACTCTCTAGAATTGAATAGTAGGAGCAGCAATGAAATTTCCTTCAACAGTGAAAACATCAGACATATACGGAGGTAGTACTGCCATCTTTTGTTGGAGATGCTTGTTCGATTTCTATGCTATTTATGTGAGAAGATGCTCTGGCCCGTAAAGATAGTGCTAAATTATAATGTGACCCATGGGGAAAACAAGGTAAAACAATCAACATAACTGATTTTGCTGATAAAATGAATTACGCTTTTTAGTTAACATGACAGTGAGCTACACTTGCGAATACTTCAAAGAGTGAAACAAATTCGCAGCCAGCAGCTAGCGGCACAGTCTGACCCTTTAAACTGGACGGTGGTCCACTACATGCCTACTCAGATTCACAGTTTTGGTAATTAAACAATTATGCAAACCAAATTACTTTCTACTCTTAACGTATTCCGTCAAAATCATTCTACGATGTTTTCCCAATAACCAATGAAGTTGGAAAACAAAAATATCGAGAAAATTACGTTCTTTTTTGAATATTCTTGAAATACGAAATTATTCTCATTTTCGTGAATAACGTTACTGCATATATGCATTGAGCCATCTGACTAGTTTGTCTGTACAACCCGGTTTACTGGAAATGAAACCCAAGTCAATATTGACTGGAAATGAAGTCGAAAAACAAACCCAATGGATAAGTGCTTTCGTCCATCGCCTCGACTTTGTATTCATACAACACACATATCTACTGTATTTTGTTCGGAATCTACTTTAAAATATACGATCAGTTCTTGGGGTGTCATCTCCAGTAAATTGAAGACAGTGCCAAACCATAATTATTTCACCTTGTCGAGAATTTTCAGGTCATACACCTGACTTCGTGCATATCAGTACTCATCCCATCACCCTAATCTAGAACAGGACCGAAAATTTCTTTAGCATATCTTAAATATTGTTAAAGTAAAATATTATTTGCAAAATGTCTAGCAGCACATTTATCTTTAAATATTTCAGGGCGATTCTCTGGCAAGTGGTCCATTGTTAGTGAATTTTCAAAATTAATTTGAAACTATGATGTCTATGTTTTTCTATCAAAGAACAGTTGAACTATATTATATTGAAAAAATTGTAAAATATTCTGGGCACCGCTTTACCTTGGTTCTTCGTACTCCCTTACTCCCCGTTACAAATATACGAGACTGACACAACTATCAAACAGGCAATTAAAAGTGTACCTCGGGGCCGGTTTTAAATTCAATGCACTGTACTTCAGACATAAACAACATAACCTAAGCTTCACTGTTACTAAGATTCAACTATATCTTAACGAAATCATTGTCGATACCACTAATTTAACTTCTAATTTATTTTTAATTCAAAAGAATGAAGTCAACATATAATTACAGATCAAATAACAACGTGTGACGGGAAGGGCGTAAGCCATAGTGCATAGTGCTGTTACCGCCCATAAAAATCATTTTATCTTATCTTAACAATGTGTGAACTCATTTCCAAATTAAAAAATTTGATGTGCTCTGAAATCAAAATAAGTAATATGCTTCAGGCACTACTTAATCATAAATATCTGGCGAATCATTATCAACAAAAATAGAAATATGCACGTTTGAGCCCATAAGCTGTTGTAAAATTTATAGATTTTGGTAAAAGTCATATTTTGGCATATGCTTAAGAAGAGATTCTGCTGTAAAACTTACACGATGGTCACTTTAAATTACAATCTTGATAGATGTACTTAAGCGAAAAGAATTTTCTGTTAATTAAAATTTCTACTATTTGGTTTTGTCCATAAACACTTTTTAAACAGCAATTTCTTCACTAAAACAAAAAATCGTTTCATAATACATTTGTTAATAAGGGAAAAGTAACTCAGAAATGATCTTTGTACTAGACTGATAATTAAACGGAAAGTGTTTAAGTTAACAAAGACAGTTTCAATATGCATGCATTGATTTTACAGCAAACAGCACACGCCGGAAGAAGTATTACTGAATTTAAGAAAAAATGCTTTTTTTAAGTCCTGAATCTGATTACCCAACAAATTTTCTATTATGTCTATGCTCCAATCTGATGGGCATATGATTGGTATATTTGTAGCTGAAGCTTGAGTTAAACATACAAAATTTCTGAATTGAAGCTCCAATTGTTCTCCTAACAGCATTTCTTGTACTTAGATGTACTACATTGCCCCTCTTCTCTCCCAAGTTAGCTGGATTTCCTATTAAAGTTTTCACGGTCACCCAAGATCCTCTATTTTGGTTTCCGAATTTATTTTCGAAGCCACTCTCTTCGAAATCTCGAGCGTCGTGGTATAATCTTGGTGTCGAAAAGTGATATCTTGTATTTCCAGTTCCAGACAACAGGCAATCTGAAATGAAACACAAACAGTATTAATACATACAAATATAAAATATTGCAGTCATTAACAGACGAACTAAAAATATTCTTAACTTCGAAAAGATTAATGCTACATATTTGCTACAAAATTCACTCCTAGAACGCGGAGCAAGCGAAGACGTGTTAATAAAGCCACATTACACAATTCTTTCTTGTACGATGCACATGACGTTTAACATGTGCTAATAGTCCCACTTCATTTTCGATCCTTCACTTTCATTTCCTACTTCCATGATTTAAAACCTTGTTTAATTTAGCGGTCCAACAGTTCCACACACATTCCAAACATTAAATTTCCTGGCTACCGTAAACTACAGTTTACCCAATAACTCTGATTACAAGTAAGTCCTTTATATTACGTTACAAAATTCAGTTTCACCCTTGCTCTTTCAAGTTCACGAACACTTTGAAATCAGCCTGGACCTGTTCTCCAGAATCAATGGACCAAACCTAATTTAAGGTAAGCCTTGTCAATCGAACCAAAACCACCTTAAGTAGCTTTACTAAAGTCTAATTGAGATCAACTCAAAAACGTAAAATTTACAAAATAAGTGTAATGTTCGCAATATGTCTGCAAGTCTTGGAAAACAAAATATAACGAAGTTCCAAGTCATGGAAAATTTTAAAGTGTGTTTGAATTAATCGCTACTTCCGCGTTGGGTCGAGCACACAAAGTGAATGTTAAACGTCATGTGCATCGCGTATAATGAAAATATAATCGACCATCACTTTAACTCACCATGTTTCGCCCCTCTACTTTGTGTCTGTGATTTTTGTGGCAAACTACAAGCCATTCATAACACGAACTAAGAAGTTTGCTTCCGCATGCCGCGGTCTTTGTGTCTGTTGATGAATTCCAAGACAAAAATAATGAAAAGTAAATTGTAGAGCGATTTTCACGGTAGTTGTATGCTCTTTATTTGATTATTGTTTTAATTTACTCATTACAAAAATATTGATCTTGTTTATGCAGTACAGTTATAGTAGTGATAATTTTTCAGTCTTCGAATGTGCGTACTCTATTTAAAGAAAATTAACAATTGAAGTAATGTGGTTATCGAGTTTAATCAAAATGTAAAGATTTCTCACTTAACCAGAGGGAAATATAAAGTTTCACATCACAGGGTAGAAGTCGAGTTTAACCAAGTGCCTCAATTAGTGACCGTGGGAACGTAGAGGTTAAGTAAGGTTAGGTACGGTTACGTATTTTTTCACTTTCGTTTGTTTATTTAAAAATACTGTAAAGATACATAACCGCACCTAACCTACCTAACCTCCAATTTCCCATGGTCACTAATTAAGGCAAAGTCGGGTTTAATCGAGTACTCGGTTAAACTCGACTTTTACCCATCATAGTATGCCATTTCTAAAATACTTCATGGTGTTATCAACAAACGAAAATATGCTTCTTTCATTTTCTTTTAACATTGGTGTGTTGAAAACTAATACTACCGGATGCTCTTTGGATACTCCCACGGAAGAGAAATCACGATGTTCAACACATTATTTCGGATCTGATTACGAAGGACTAGAGACGTTAAGATCAGTTAAAGATTACTTAAATTAATTAATATAAGTTAAGATAATCCACTCTAACCTAATCTAATGTTCACTGTTTTCAACGATACGCGGGAGTATCTAAAGCGCAGCGAACAACAAAATAGTTTCCCAGTGTAAAATTCGTTGTCGCGGAAAAGGTACAATTTGTTATAAATAGTAGTTCTCATCCTTACCTACGAGTTTCAACGGCACTACATACAGTCGAATAGTGAATGAATATAAGTGATATCTATCAAGAGTAGTATACTGGATTTAATGCTATATGTTATCCTTATTACTTCCCTATAGTCTTAGATCTTCCAATACTGATATTCGTTATTCATGCATCACTAACTATTGTCATCAACTAAGTTAATTAATACTACACTTTCCGTACTTTATCAGTAATAAATAGCTTCAACAATTTACATTATTGTCTTTACTGATTTAAGATGCTCGTTGGATACTTTGCCGGAAGGCAGATTACCACGTTCAATACAATATTACAGATCTGATTTCGAATTATTAAAGTCATTAAGCCCAGTTAAAGATAACTTAAACTAGGTTAAGCTAACCCAATCTTACCTAACCAAACTTTCAATGTTTTTAAAGTTTGTAGAGTAGCCCTGAACTCCCTGAAGAAATATTCCCAATTGTCACAGATTCCATTCCCCGCTACTTGAAACAATGAATCGGAACTATGAACCGTCTACGCGTTAAACTATACTTGTTTACACCACGCTAAAAGAGAAGTGTGAACTGTACTTTGGATACTACCATGGTTCATCACAAATAGGGTAGTGTAAATTAGATCTGAAATATATTTTCCAAACACCTTACTGAACTAATTATTTTGCCCTTCGAACTACACGTAGATTTTGCTTCTGCAGAAAGCATTAACGTATTTCAGAAAGTACAAGGCGTATTAACTTGAATTAAAGTGCGTAATTAGAGAGAACGATCCGTAATAATATAAAGATTATTGTATATACAGGAAAACATATATTTAAAATTTCCCTTTGATAGCTATGGTAGTAAATTTAATTGACCTTACCTCTTCGTTTCCTCCCTTAATTTCTGCTTCAAAAATGATTATAACTTCGAGTGGAAAATTCTGCACCCATCACTTTGTACACTCTTGCTGAATTCCTTGAATCTGCTTTCACAAATCCAACGTCGACCGTGTTTACCTCTTGTAAATAAATCTTCCCAACACATAAAAGAAATACAATGTAAATATTTATTGTCTTGTAATTCCATCTTTACTAGTCGAACAATAGCAGACTCCGTCCGCTTTGGATATCTGTGGCATTGACCAATGAAACTGCGTTTATTTTTGAGGGAAATTTTGGCACCCGGTCCTACAAACATGGCCGCCATGAACATA
>JAGDQP010007954.1:37340-65059 GCA_022664845.1 Lepisma saccharinum | reverse complement strand
GAGAAATGATGGGCACCGATCCCTCTCGCCCCTAATCGCCAGCCATGTATTCTTCCCATTCCACGCAGTATATTCCTCTATCAAGCAGTGGGACAGGCCAAAAACTGAAACCGAAATCCACCCCTGACCGACATACGTGCGAACAGGAGGGAGACATCTCAAACTGTTATGTATTTAATTTCTTCACTAAGAGTTCAGGTCCGTTTTCTTCTTCTGTGTGGTGACAATTTATTGGCCCTTTTAGAAACGGGTCTTCTTCACAAGGTTTGTCAATGGTCCTGGAAGTAATAAAAAATCACCAGAACTCAAATTAAACACAGAAGCCTATTGTAATTCTACGTCCCTTTGTTAGTGCGAGACAGATTTTTGCAATCTATGTTTCCATAAAACGGAGTACCACAACAGACTAGATGTTGAGGCTGACACGCGACTGCAACTCTCTTCTAGAAAGCCAGACGTGAAAGAACTTTGCATGAAAAGGAAACAATTGAATTTGTCGCATTGAAGTGAATAAATGAATATTTTTGTATTAGAAAAAAATGTCATGCATTTGTATACTTTCTTTGTCCTCTGATAGTTATTGCTCTTGTTCATGAAGAATACTAGAATAACTGAAAGTGTTACTTTTACTGCTGACTGAAACAAATATCTCTCAGTAACGAACTTCCTCATTGCATATGTGCTTCTCCTTTGAACTTTCTTTTCTGGGCTGAATTTGCAACTCTGGTCTAAGTCCGTCACATCTAAGTGTTCATATCTCTCCGTGACCACTCTTCAGGTGCTTAAGTAGTAGTGGTCAGGATTTTTATTGATATACCATCCCAGCACTCGCCTGATCAATTGAAGAAAACACTAGAATACCTCAGTCAGGATGGTCGACAGCAACGATCGAACTCTCATGCCTCCCCATTGCTGATCCAAAGTCTGTGACATTATCAACTATACCACGAGGCGTGAGTCATTGGCTCGTATATGAACAAAATCTATTACGCTGTACATAAAACCAAGCCTAGCAAAATATGTTGGAGCTTCGCAGCCTACTTGGGTTAAAAGGGTTCCATGGACATAAAAGTTTGAGAATCACTGAAATAGATCATTCAGTCACGTTTATTGCAGACGTAAGTCGTGAAGTACAGCATACACCAAACAAAATGCCGAACACATGTGAGAGAGTGATCGCACGCTTAAAAAAATATTTGTAATACTCGTATTTTATTATTATATAAACTCCATGCATTAAATTAACGCTTTTGCTCTAATCGTATCTCCGGTTACTATGCTCAACTGTAAAAAACTGGTTTCTTAAAATTGAAAAAAAAAAAGTATGTGTGAAAAAGTGTGTCTGATGAAGCCAAGTTGTTAGTTAGTTAGCGAAACCGTTACACGTTTTTAGTTTTTAAATAAAACGTATTTGCTTTGCTCAGCTATTATTTTATTTTATCTTGAGAAAAAAGATTCGTAAAGGAAGCAGTGTTCTTAAGTCCGAACCAGCACGTTCTCATTCTGAAGTAAATAAGAATGTTGATATTTCATTCCTAAGAACATCCTTCCTCGGTACACCGATGAATTTACCAATATGTTTATCTGTAACAGTGTGTCATAGTACATAAATTGTATATTACTTCTATTACATTCTAATCATTTATTAATTAGATTAATATAAACTGAATAAATATAAAGTGCACTTTAATTCAATTTGGCAAACATTACTTCCATCAGGGAACTGTGTTCAGTTAAAATGACAGTCTTTTTTTACCACTGCTATGTTCTTTGATTCCCCAGTTCTAAAAAATCTGACAGAATATGGAGTGATGCGATTTGCTGGAGCATTTTAAACATTTTTTTTTAGTATTTCGTATTTATATTTGCAGTTAATCTTTTGCTTTCATCTTTCCCTTCGCATCATCTTTCCCCGTACTTAATAATTTGAAAGACAGTTTCTGTTGTGATTATTTTGAAGTTTATCCTTTTATAATTTGTAATTCATTAGCGCGTTCTGTGATTCAAATACTCAGTTTTATCTTCCTAGTATGTTATTTATTATTTTAAAATATATTATTAAATTGATTCAAACACCTTAATTGAAATATGACACAATTTATGTTTTCAGAAACGCATTGAATTGTCCTATATATTTTCACTCTTGAAGTACAAGCTTCGTTTGTTGAAAGTATGCCTAAAATGCCAGTAAAACAGTAAGTAATTGTATGGAAGATATTATATGTGTTTTGCCACAACTTTTATTCATATTTTCCCCATGGCTTGTCAACACAGTTAAACTCCCTTGGGTCGTGAGTGAAAACCTGAGAAATAAAACCTTCCCACAGAACATTTTTATGGTTGAAAAGTGTTGCGTCGCGTGCTAAGTTTCTGATTAATAAACTTTCTCCCCCTCTGTTTGTGAAGCAAACAAGAGTTGAATAAGAGGGAAGTAAGTTTATGATCCGAGCAATTGAGCGGTATAGGCTAGGCTTAGATTTTGCCAAATCCGTCAATAGCGTATCCATCCACAGAGTGTGCTTCATATAACAACATTTGTTCCATTTCTCTTTACGTATGACAAGATATATACTAACAGAAATATATATTGCTTTCTTTGAATACACATTCAGCAAAACAGCAATTCAACAGAAAAAATGATGTGTTTTTTTAGCTAAGTGTATTTATGGGGTACTCCAAAGTAATAAACATTAAAACATAGTTTGTTCATTCGTCTGTTCCTTTAAACTTTTATATGCCTGAGTATACGATTGTCATTTCTCAACTTATCTCGATGCCACATTTGTCTGTCCTACATCGCTTGCTCGAAGTCTGTCCTTTTCGTGGTCTGCTGGCCTAAGTTCCTCTGTCTGAATCATGTCTGGATTTGACTTTTTTTTTTGGTGTGTCGTGTTCTTGTTCTATTAATGAAGAGATTTGTGGTACCTCTCTACCAGCAAGGCCGTCTGTGTCGTGCATTCTTAGTACAGTAGTTGTAAGAATGGTTATCCATCTCTGTATCTGTCTGTACTGAATTGGAGCTGTTCGCATTTATATTCGCTCGGAATTCTAGAATCTGACTTTCAATACCTCTTATGGTCAAGCCAACTTTAATATTTTAAACTGAATAAAAATTATCTTTGAACGCTCTTTCTTTTTGGTATAACTCTCCACTTATAACTTTTAGTTTACTCTGAACTTGTTTCATGTAGCCTACTAGATATCATTAATTTCCTTCCAACAGATTTGCAAGTGATAATAGGAATTTCTGCATATCGCAAATGAGCAGTTTCCTTTCCTTTCTATTTCTTAGTAGTGTTGTTGAAATTCTTCATCTAACTTTCTAACTGTACGATTTTCCCACCTTAAAAATAAAAGTAAAAAATCTATATTTTTCAACTTATGTCGCGAAATCGACCTCTACCATACGTCGCGAGTAGTACAACCACAAATATTAATAGCGTAATTTATTCATAAAACGTTAGAACTTAATTTAGCTCTCTCTCTTGACCCATTTTTTTTTAAGTACGAATCCACGCCCATCATTAATGAAAGTGTCACTGCCCTGCCCTAGGCTACCTTCGTTGTGGCTAAACAAATTTATACCTGTAATTATTTTCACACCTTTGCCTAGCTGCGAACACAAAATTGTACCACCCCGCAAGGTATCTTTCCCTTCTTGGTTGATTAAAATTTGGAGACCTACAGGCGCAAACAAATTAATTTGTTTTGAAAAAAATAAGAGATAGAAAGTTGAAGAATAAAAAAAGGAAATTAGTTTTATTAACTTAAGGGTTGATGGTGAATTTGTGATTAGGTAAAGAGACTGCTTAATGTATATATGAGGCTTGAATGCTTATTGATGATAATAATAGACATCAATGTAAGAAACTTTAAGTACTTTTGAATATGAAGAGTGCTTCGATATTTGTACTGTGAAATGAATTCATAAAGAATATGACACAAATAAATATATTTAACAATTACATTATTTTTGTTTAACAATTAACTAACTGACATGAATCTAACTGTTTTGCTGACTTGTGTTGTAAGAAAAGAATGGACAGAGATTTGTTGCGTTACGGCAGATCCAATGTTTAAAGTTTAACCTGTTCCAATTGTTAGATTTTTTGTTGCGACAGTACTATTGTTAAAAGTTTAAGCTGCTCCAATTGTTAGATGTTGCCTTGCGGTAGATCCATTTCTTAAAGTTTAACTTACTCCATTTTTTTTATGTTGCGGCAGATTCATTCCTTAAAGTTTAACCTGATCCAACTGTAATATTTTGTTGCCTTGCGAAATATATATATGAAGACTTTAGTTGTTTGTTTTAGGAATAATGCTGATGCCGAAATTTCGCCTCATTGTATAATTATGTGTTCCACTGACACACATTTGGACGTCTACTAAGCCTTTTCTTGTATTTTATTGAAACTAATGTTACATATACTGGTTTTTGAAGCTAGGTTACACACTTATTTTGGTTTTACCTTTGATTTTTTTAAAAAGTCGCCATTTTATAACTAATATGGCGGACATAAAATTTATTTTGCACATCGTTTGAAATGAAACAGCTACAGAAATGCTACAGAAATGAAATATTATACGAAGACGTATTGCCATTATTAGACTGAACAAATATAAGAAGATTGTTTAAAAGTCGCCATCCATAAAGAAATATGGCCGTCGAAATGATTTTTTGATAGAATACGCAGCCTAATCGGGTAGGAATAGAAACACAAAACTTGATAGAAACGTTGACTAGTACAAAAGAATTGCAAACATAGAAGAATTTTTTTCAAAAGTCGCCATCTTTAAACAAATATAGCTGCCGAGATGATTTTTGATAGAATACACAGCCTAAACAGCTATGACTAGAAACTTGAAACTTGGTAGAAACATATATTAGTACAAAGGAATTACAAAAATACAAGAAAATTGTACAAAAGTCGAAATTTTAACAAATATGGCCACCGAATGATTTTTTAAGGAATACAGAGCCTAAATGGCTAAGAACAGAAACTTGAAACTTGGTAGAAACGTTGACTAGTACAAAAGGATTACAAACATATGAGAAAATTGTACATAAGTCACCATCTTTAAACAAATAAGGCCGCCGAAATGATTATTTGAAGGAATACAGAGCCTAAGCGGCTAGGCTTAGAAACTTGAAACTTGGTAGAAACGGTCGCTAGTACAAAAGAATTACAAACGTATGAGAAAATTGTAAAAAAGTCGCCATCTTTAAACAAATATGGTGCCCAAATTGATGTTTTGAAAAAATACACAACCTAAACGACTAAGACTAGAAACTTGAAATTTGGTAGAAACGTTGATCGGTATAAAAGAATTACAAACATATAAGAATTTTTCAGAAGTCGCCTTAAAACAAATATGGCGGACGAAAAATCATTTTGCTCATCGTTTAAGATAGAAATTTGAAATTTAGTATAAAGATGTATTTGGCAACTAGATTACGTAAATGTAAGATTTTTTTTGGAAAAGTCGTCATCTTTAAATAAATACGGTGGACGAAAAAATCATTTTGCACATCGTTTAAGATAGAAATTTTAAATTTAGTATAAAGATGTATTTTATGAGTAGATTTCGAAAATGTAAGATTTTTTGGAAAGTCTTCATCTTTAAATCAATATGGCCGCCTAAAAACCATTTTGTATACCATTTAAGCTAAAGAGCTGAAATTTTATATGTAAGTACCTTATGCCTATTAGATTAAGAAAATATAACAAAAGTTTTGAAAAGTAGCGATTGTTTGTGCTAGATAAAATATTTGTTGAAGACATTTAAGAACGAATATTGCTGTCAACGCGAACAACTTAAATAATTACGTTATTTATGGAACATTTAGGTTTCTTGAGTTGTGCAAATGTGCTGTGATTTTATTGAATTTATAATCATACTCTTTTGGACATAGCTTGGCACAACTGCATTGATATTTCTAAGTAATATATGGGAGAAATTGTGCGGGAAAACTTTACTCTATTGTAGTACCTGTAAGGAAATTTATGAAATATTTTAGATATGCATTCTGATAATAACATTACATTATCAAAGTTTTTGTGTACATATATATAAATAATTAAAAATGATCAGTATTTGGAGAAATTGCATGCACTCTTATTGGTGAAGGACTGAATTCATGATTGTTTTAGTTGGTGTCTTTAAGGAAGAAAATGAGGGAGAAGTACTTTCAAGTAGTGGCTTAATAAGGTGTAAACTTTATAGGTAATAATAGGCCCGTGTGAAGTCATGGTGTTACGAATATCATCCTTAAGACGAAAAATATAGCGAATTTAAATGAAATGACGTAGATGAAACAAATAAAAGGTTTAGAGATGTGAGTTGGGCAGAAGTGTTTTAAAACGAGTTTGTTTGGGCACAAAATATTGCTGTATAAGCCTTAATTTGTTTGTGTTGTTTTAAAGTTAGTGTGAATGTAAAGTTAGAATTGTTGGTGTTGGTCTATAGTTTGAAAGAAAAGACAGAAGCAGTTTAAGATTTAAAAGACTGTATTAGGATTTTGCTGATCAGTGTTACGTGTATTTAATTGAAGAAATTAAGTACTTTGAACAGTGTTGTGTTTTGGTGACGATAGGAAACTTTGTTCATTTATAATGGATTTCTGGGGACAAAAAGCTGGTCCAGTGACACCTTTTTAAATGTAGTGAATGATGTGGAACTTTTTGTTGAAACTTTATCAAATACTGAAAAGCGGTCGCAGAGTCCCTCCTTGCTTATGAAAAGTGATGTAACTCAGAAAAACTCTTTAAATGTGGTACCCTTAGAGCACAGTGTGTATCCCTTGTGTGTAAATACAGATATAAAGCTTGGAATGGAGGCTCCCTGTTTCTCAAGAATGTGTATGTACCCAAAATCAAATGAGGTGAAAACTGAATTTGCTGAAATGGATATAGAAGAAAGACCAGACAGTCCATCCCTATTAAAGCCAACTGTTACCAGTATGTACCGCCTGTCTGTAAATACAGACACAAAGCCTGGAACGGACGCTCCTGTATGTTCAACAATATGCATGGAAATAGACATGGGCCGAAAAACAAAGGAGATGGAAAGTGAAGCGGTGCAAATGGATACGCTAGTTAAAGGTGGAGATGTCATGTGCGAAATGCAAAGTTATGATGATGTGCAGGGAGACATAAATATTCTTACTCAATTAGGAGAACAACAAAGTGAATGTGATGAAATGGATAGTGGACGTGATAGGAAAGAGAAAAGTGAAAGAAAAGCATATTGTTCATGTGAACGAAACATAATTGAGGAAAGGTGTATATTTGAAGCCATGGAAACTGTAAATTATGTTCGATTTCCGCTAATTTGTGGTGAATGTGTACAAAAAGAAGGTAATCAATTGTCTCATGCCTGTATGGGATTTGGCTGCAATGAAATAGAACGTGAACATCTGCTTAATGATCGAATGTAGTGTAGTGTATTTGAGCCTATTAATTTTAAGGCTTTATATAATGCGTATGAAGTGAAACATAATAATTGCAAAGACTATACATTGGCATATTTGAAGTGGGACTAAGAAATGTACTGGAACGTAAACCCATTGAAGTTCAGAAAGTGTTACTTGTTAAATATATTTTTGTAGAACATAAAGAATGGCTTTAGTATGAGGAAAGATGGAATGTAGATTTAAGACGATTAATATGGTGGATAAAACATGCATTAGTGGTTTGCATAATAAAAAGCATGCACAGTATGGCAGAACACTATGCTTATGTACATAGAAATATAGGTGGAACATATGTACCTTGTAGGTATTCGATATTTGGTTTTGAAAGAAGAGGGCGCCGGTAACATGAACAGTATTTGTGTTACCTATGGTTTTATATAAATATGAAATACGATGGGTTAGAAATTTTCCCATTGGGTGAACCCAAGTTGCGTTAAAATGACCTGAACGCCAATAGTTTCATTTTTCTTTCCTGAAGGATTAAACCCTGGCTATAGTTGGATATTTTATGTAACCTCTATGCGAAAAGTTATTGAGGTGTGAGCATTGTGTGAAGACGTTAGTGACAGTTAACTTATAAGAAATACTTGCAGTAAACACATGAGAAACCATGAAGGGATCACGTTACGCTAAAGTGATTACGAAAGAAGAACCAGGTTCGTGTAGGCACTACTTTATAGATTTTGAATGTTTGAAAGAAATGCTAAAAGACTTTGACATGAAAACAATCTTAGGTTTATCTGGTATTACTACATCTTGGAGGAAGAAAAATACGTGTGTACTTGTGAACAATTTGAGAACAATGAATATGTGCTGCACATACTAACGTTTCCGGATTCTGTTCATGCGCTTTATGATCTGTTTAATACGTTTCCTTGTTATACTAGAATTAACTTTATTCTTTTTCATCGTTTTTTGGCGGAACAGGTAAACATCCATTTGGAAAATGTGCGTGAAACCCTACAAGCAAAAGTAAAACCTAGTGAATGAAACTGTATAATAATGTTTTATGTGAACTGTGCAATTCTGTGCAGTGGTAGTATTGATTAGTACTGTAGAAACAAAATCAAATTTAACATAAACTGTGAGGCTAAAAAGAAAATTAGATGTGACAAAACTGTAGCTTTTGTAGAAAAAACACTACTTGAACGTGAAAAGACATCTAAGTCAATTGGAAAATACTTTTTTTTAGTAACCGAAACCTAAGTAATGTATAGTGAAGTGATGTTTTTTAAATAAATAGTAAGGTGAAATATTTACGTGTTTTATTTTTGTGCTTTCAGAATTATGATGAGGTATGTAGTATTTATAATACTGTGTTTTAATTTTGAATATTATTTGTATCCTTTAAGCTCAGGCTGCCATATGAAATTTTGCCTCATTCACACTTTATGCTTTGATGGGTGGTGTTGGTATTTAATTAAAACATACTATTTTTTACTTGCAAATGAGTTGAACTTTATACGTATATTTTCACGTATTTTCTATTATATTAGGATAGTTATTTGTGGGAATCGAACTGAAAACTTTTTATACTACTCACACTAATGTACACCAATTTGTTGATATTTTAATGAATACCATATGGTACAGAGATAAATAAAACTATTACTAAGGAAAGAAATACGATTTATTTCAAATTGCACACGTATTACAATCTAAAATGCTAATGAAAACAGAAGACATAGGGTCCACATCGAACAGGAAAATTCGTATCGCAAATGCAAATGCAAATGGCATATGCTTTAGCATTTGAAATTTGATGATGTTGATATCGTATGGTAATTTTTCGTTTAATAAAGAGACATGTTACATCTTCGTTGTTATGTTTGGATATAATTTTAATTTTTGTGTACTTGTAGCTGGAAACATTAAATCGCAATATCTTGTTTGTCCAATATTCTGTACAACTGTTACTGCAAAACAAACTATCATTATTATCTTTACTATAAATGTAGCATATTCAAATTTATACACGTCCATGCTATATCTCAAAAGAAATCATTCTAGTTGTAATATGAAGGAAGTTGTAGCATTAATACAGAATGACATAATAATAGGAAGTACAATTTTATTTTTTACCTTTATAGACATTAATGGGTGACTACAATAAGGGAAAAGAATTTGGGTAACCTGACGGTCAGAACGAATGTTGATGGTGATTGTTATCTTTGCATTTGTAGGCCGTAATTGCATTTTAAAAAACAATAAGGGTTGTTAACCTTTGGAATTAAACTTACGACCTCCCAAATGCTACTTGAACACTATACCACTCATTCACAAACAATCAATTTAAGAATTTGTTTACTTAAAACTATAGAAATTATAAAACTGTGAAATAATTATAGTCTGTCTCATATGACTTGTCTGTTTTTATAATACGTGTCCTATTGAAAATATGCTATTACTTGAAGTCATATACATTGAAACAAGCGAAACGGAGCATGAAAGGGAAATAACAGGAAGACTGGCTGTTGATTATATAGAAATTAGGACAACAGATGGAAGGTTGTGTAATTAAGTTACTGTTTAATAACGTATGACCTTTAAAGATGTCTGAAATCAAACTTGGAAAAACATTACGTACGAAAAAAAGAAAGCAAATGCATTTTATATATAATTTGTAATTTCTTAGATTTCCAGTAAAGAAAATGCAAAATGGATTTTTCTTTACATTGGAATAACATTCTGTTATCTAAGGAGACGAATGCCTATAAAATAGATTTTCTCTCTATTCCATAGAATAAAAATAAGAATCATAGCTTATGAGTCGTGTCTCATATTTACTTTTTTCTTATTTGCAGTATCAAAAAGATTTTACAACGAAAAAATCTTTTAGTGCGTAATAGCAACGAAGTACTGGATTAATCTCTTGGAATTACAGATGTGCATGAAAATTTAACAATGCTTCAGCAAATAGTTTTATCGTCAAAGAAAAATGCGATCACAATCTAAATCGTGTATTTGTAAATTTTTTGATACGTAAAACTTAATTTTATATTTCCCTAATATGCAAAATATAAAAAAGCAAAACGCGTTAACTTGAAACAAATTTTCACTTCAATGAAAGCGAAATAGTCGTACATCAAAACATTAGTACAACCAGCTTTGCAAATATATCTAATGATAGTTATATCACAAACATTATCAAAATGCTGTGATGTCATAGCAAAAGAAGTGACCTGTGCAGAACAGCTATGCAATGGTTTCATCTAATAGAATTATTTGAGGAAATACTTAATGGGACAATGCTATACTAAAGTTTGCAGGTAGAACGACTACTCCATTTGATATTAGTCAAACTGATATTTCTTGTATTAATTTTTAGATTTTACGCACAACAGTTTCGGGAAACTTAGATTGACTATTCCAGAAGATAAACTGAAAGTAACTGATAACAAAAACCACATGAGTTCTCGTAAACAATTAAGAATGAGAATAAGTTGCTTTGTGATTGTTTAATGAATCATTTTAAGTGGACACTACAGATTATGAATAGAAAAGACTTAATACAAACAAAAATACCACAACAAAAGTAACAATTAGTATCATGGAAACAAAAAATAAATAATCATGTAATGTAACAACAAACTCTGACATGTAGTGCAACACAAAAACTTATTCTTGGCACACACAGAAAATTTTTAAAATCAAGTTACATTGTCACAAAACTTTTTTAAACAAACGAATGGCATACAATGTTAAAGAAAAAATGTTATTCTTGATGTGCAAAACTATTTTCAACAAGTTACATCGTACAAAACGGATTTAATATACAACATTGTCACAAAACTTTTTTAGAAAAAAGATTAACATGTAGTACAACAAAAACATTTTCGTGACCTGCAAAATAATTTAAGACACTTTTAAGAAAAATCATAAAACTTTTTAGAAAAATTCTTCACCAACAAAGAAAACAAAAAAAATGTTTTATATTTTAAAATACAAAATTCTGTTGAACAGCAAAAATAAAAGTTCCAATTAAAAAATAAGCTGCTGAGAAAAAAATACATGCAACAATAGGCTCTACAGTACAAAAAACAAATTGTTTTCATACTTTTTGATAACAAAGGCTGTAACTATGAAATGCACAAGCAAGCATACTTTTTAGAAAGTTTCTCAAAGAAGAAAAAGAAAATGTTTACTTAAAAAATGGATTGGCAAACAATAACACAACCTTCAAATGAAACAGATACAAGATCAAAAAGTATTTTCTTTATTAACAATGATTTGTATGGAAACAGTTTTTGATCTTAGGTTACGTTATTATATTGTAATCTTGAATGAAGGAGCAAGCGACCCAGCGAAATTACAGCGCAATACTTTTTCATGTTAGGTTAGTTTCTTTACATCTTATCTTCAAGGAAAAAACAAAGCGAGTCACCGACATTCATATGCCCACACTTCTTTCTTATGGAGTGCTGGCATACATAACCTTACTGGAGCAAAAATCAGGCACCCCCTATACTGTAGTAGTGGAATGCATAACATCACAGGGGAAAATATATACCCAAAGGAAAACCCAATTCGAGTCACGGAAATTTATAAGTGCAAGGCTGATAGATAAATTTCGCACAGCAATAAAATCACAGCACATTTGCACAACTCAGCTACCCTAAATGTTCCACAAATAACGTATTTATTTAAGTCATTCGCGTTGACAGCAATATTCATCCTTAGATGCCTTCAACAAATATTTTATCTAGCACAAACAATCGCTACTTTTCAAAACTTTCATTATATTTTCTTAATCTAATAGGCATAAGGTACCTACATATAAATTTCAGCTCTTTAGCTTAAATAATATACAAAATGGTTTTTAGGCGACCATATTTATTTAAAGATGAAGACTTTTCGAAAAAATCTTACATTTTCGTAATTTACTCGTCAAATAAATCTTTATACTAAATTTAAGATTTCTATCTTAAACGATGTACAAAATGATTTTTTCATCCGTCATATTTGTTTAAAGATTGTGACTTTTCAAAAAAAATCTTACATTTTCGTAATCTGCTCATCAAAATATATCTTTATACCAAATGTCAGGTTTCTATCTTAAACGATATGGAATTTTTTTTCGTCCGCCATATTTGTTTTAAAATTGCAACTTTTAAAAAAAATCTTATATGTTTGTAATTCTTTTATACTGATCAACGTTTCTACTAAGTTTCAAGTTTCTAGTCCTAGCCGTTTAGGCTCTGTATTCCTTAAAAAAATCATTCGGTGGCCATATTTGTTAAAGATGGCGACTTTTGTACAATTTTGTCGTATTTTTGTAATTCCTTTGTACTAATATGTGTTTCTACCAAATTTCAAGTTTCTAGTCATAGCTGTTTACGCTGTGTATTCTATCAAAAATCATCTCGGCAGCTATATTTGTTTAAAGATGGCGACTTTTGAAAAAAATCTTCTATGTTTGCAATTCTTTTGTACTAGTCAACGTTTCTATCAAGTTTTGTGTTTCTATTCCTACCCGATTAGGCTGCGTATTCTATCAAAAAATCATTTCGAAGGCCATATTTCTTTAAGGATGGCGACTTTTAAACAATCTGCTTATATTTGTTCAGTCTAATAATGGCAATACGTCTTCGTATAAAATTTCATTTCTGTAGCTCAAACGATGTGCAAAATAAATTTTATGTCCGCCATATTAGTTATAAAATAGCGAATTTTTTAAAAAAATCAAAGGTAAACCAAGAATAAGTGTGTAACCTAGCTTCAAAAACCAGTATATGTAACATTAGTTTCAATAAAATACAACAAACGGCTTAGTAGACGTCCAAATGTGTGTTAGCAGTAACTCACTGGAAGTCATGCTTCAATTCAAATGTCAAATCAAAAATAAGTACGTATTCTAATTTCACAAATCAGTAGATGCTACATTGGTTTCAATAAAATACAACAAACGGCTTAGTAGACGTCCAAATGTGTGTCAGTCCAACACATAATTATAGCATGAGGCGACATTTCGGCATCAGCATTATTCCTAAAACAAACAACTAAAGTCTTCATATATATATTTCGCAAGGCAACAAAATATTACAGTTGGATCAGGTTAAACTTTAAGGAATGAATCTGCCGCAACATAAAAAAACAAAAATTGGAGTAAGTTAAACTTTAAGAAATGGATCTACCGCAAGGCTAACAATTGCAACTAACATTTGGAGCAGATTAAACTTTTAACAATAGTACTGTCGCAACAAAAAATCTAAGAATTGGAACAGGCTAAACTTTAAACATTGGATCTGCCGTAACGCAACAAATCTCTGTCCATTCTTTTCTTACAACACAAGTCAGCAAAACAGTTAGATTCATGTCAGTTAGTTAATTGTTCATCAAAAATAATGTAATTGTTAAATATATTTATTTGTGTGTCATATTCTTTTTGAATTCATTTCATAGTACAAATATCGAAGCACTGTTCCCATTCAAAAGTACTTAAAGTTTCTTACATTCATGTCTATTGTTATCATCAATAAGCATTCAAACCTCATATATACAATTGTCTCTTTACCTAATCACAAATTCACCATCAACCCTTAAATTGATAAAACCAATTTCCCTTTTTTATTCCTCAACCTTCTTTGTAATATTTTTTTTTCTTTTCAAAACAAATTAATTTGTTTGCGCCTGTAGGTCTCCAAATTTTAATCAAAAGAAGGGAAAGATGCCTTGCGGGGTGGTACAATTTTGTGTTCGCAGCCAGGCAAAGGGGTGAAAATAATTATAGGTATAAAATTGTTTGGCCACAACGAAGGTGGCCTAAGGCAGGGGGGCGGTGACGCTTTGATTAATGATGGGGCGTGGATTCGTACTTGAAAAATGGGTCAACAGTTAGAGCTTAATTAATTTCTAATGTTTTATGAATAAATTACGCTATTAATATTTGTGTTTGTACTAATGTCGTGAAATCGTATGTGATATAAAACTTTTACATTTTGCACAGAAAGCACATGGAATCTTAGTGTGTATTTGTTCACAATATTAGTATTTCGTGCCTCATATTTCGTGTCGTAGGCTTATTTAAAAGATGAACTCGACTTTTCCCCCTTTCTTCATTCTATCACTTGAATTCTTATGCTTCTGAGTACCTCAATTGAGGCAAGTAGAATGTAATTGCGAAGACTGTCTTCTGTTTTCTAAGAGACACGCAAGGAGGACCTCTTCATGGAACAGTTCAGAAGAGCTTATTCTTCACACTCAACCTGCAAGAAGTGTCAGAATTTAAGAACCTTGACTAAAAGTATATCTGATTAATCATGTGTTGCAGGTTGAACACTAGGAACAACTGTGTAAACCTTTTTTAAACTCATACGTACTAGGGATCCACCCGCAGCGTGTGTTGCATATATACGTATGACTTAACGTTATTCTAATATTTAATTTCTACTTCATATTTTCTCTGATTTCGAAATTTATTAAACTTTTCATCTCGCGCATTATCACTTAATTTTGCCGCCCATCCGTTGAGAGTCAGTGTTTTAGACGATGTCAATGATGATATATACTTCTCAAATTTACAAGATAACATTGCCTTGTAACATTACTTTCAATCAGCAAAGAGGGATATGAGCGAATCACTATAGTACACAGTGGCAGCTACTGAATTTGGCGAACAAATACTAAAAGTTTACACTGTCGTTCATTAAGTTGAGCATAAGTATTTTGTCTTTTATTTCAAATCAAACTTTAAATCGTTTTGATGCAGATGTTTTAAATAATGCTCACAGAAAACAGAAACATTCGAATATCTCAATAAAGGGACTAGATACATATGTTTACTTTAAAATATCCTGAAAGTGATGGTCATTGTAAAGTTTACCCTACAATGTAATTAATTACCTATGACAATTAATGTATGTACTTTAAGAATAAGCAGAGCTTAATGACCGTGACTGAATAGCAGATTACTGCAGTCAACGAATAAACTAAGAAGTCCAGAAAACAAATGGAAGAAATGCAGTTATATAAATAACAGGTTACGGTTATTCCACGTATATCGTACCAGTTTGGTCCCGTCACAATTGAGTAGTCATGACTAAATACAGTTTTAATGAATACAGTGCTGAAATCTGATGGCAACAATACAAACCTATAACAGGACTGTCGTGTGTATGGAATAGGAAATGAAGCGTACTTCGTAGAGTTTGATTGTCGATTTTCTGTAATTGCAAAGAACAGAATTTCGGAGAACAGTTTGTTACTACTGAACAATATCACTCGACAATAATAAGACAAGTTTGTTAATAATTAGATGATATTTCATAAGCATTTGATGTTGTATTGGGACAGTTGATTAAAAGATTAGTAAGACTGTGGTATTTCCAAAACATTATTTTCTTCTCTTCCTATGTCCCTCACTCAATGCATTATGCCTTCACCTTCGCTGGCACGTGACCTTGCTGCGAAGTTCTTGCCATTCTTGGGGTCGTTTTCTTCTTTCTCCCTCTCTGGGTTCCATGCTCGTCAAAAGCTCACCCTCAAACTTGCACTCTCAGGAGATCACCCTGACATTTTCACCCCCTGTTGGAACCTTTCCTCCCCAAACTTTATTCTCTCGGAAAACATCTCCCAACTGGACCTTTATTATATAAAGGTGGAATCGATTGTTGTGTCTAAATGTGTCCCAGTGGGTGAGCAGACCAACTTCGAGCTTTATTGCCACAACGGTGAGGGGTAAGTCAATCAAAGTTGTCTTCCTCCACTTCTTACACTTTCCATGTTTTCGTCTGTCGTTTACCTCTCTGAAGAAGCCTCTTTCTTTAATCTTACATAACGAAATAAAAGCAAACAGGAAAGAAAAAGTCACGAAATATTTGATGGATGTAAACTTTGTCCACTATTCATATTTCGAGTAGTGCTTCCTGTTTCGAAGCTTTAGTTTCTACAGCTTTGAAACAGAAACACTTATTCTCAGAACAAATTAACACTTTCTGCTGGCACCTGAAAAAAAAATAATGTGCTTGAAAGTTCAGACCGATCCGACTTGTGCTAAGTACGCCACCTTGAAAACATGGTGGATCGAGGAGTGCCTGCCGTCACTTTTTCACGATTGACTCGGAAATGGTTGATGTTAGGTAAAAAATATAAAGGACTAAATCAAAGAGCACAAAATTTCCTGTCAGATTGCTACTTACGTTTTGCTTCGGATCTCTTCATTGTCAAGAAAAAGTTAATAAATATTGGGTTACGCTTAAATGGGCCATTTTTCGCCAGATATACCTATTTTCTACTATGATTAGTTAATTATAACTTGTATTTTTTATAACGAATGAAATATGTGTTAGATAAGCTCATTAGCGTAGCTTGAACCTCGCTTCGACACAGTGGTGGGTCCAGAGGGAAGGGGATGAGCCCCTACTCAAGGAAAATAATTTATTTTCTGTAGCATTTCTTTTTTCTTCAACAATTTATCTAGTGAAAAGCTTCTGTTTGTTTCCAGACAAGTGTAATTTATCGAGAAATGTCATTTTTTGCGAATCCGGTGTCAAATTCCATGATAAAACAACAATATATCCGTTCCTTATTATACATTTTTTGTTTGATTAGTGTCTCTTTCAGGGGGTGACCGGCACCGCAGAAGTCACACCCAGAGCACGAGAAATACGACGCCACAAACTTCTTGGCAATAGTAATAACATACGGAGATCGTTTCATGTTTCCGGGCAAAACAAAAGTATTGTCGGAGGTATGCTAATAGCCCCCCTCGGAAAGGCTATTCTGATAAATTTTGTGTTTGAAGTATTAAAGAGAAAAATAGCATTAAAATCTTTTAAAACTTTCAAAAATGGAGTTCCCATACATAAGCTCACTTCTCAAGGAAAATTACAATACTGATAGATTCAAACCACACGAACAAGACCAGATCACTGGTCAACTGGATGAGATTCCATCATCGGGTTGCCGGCTCACGGTCGGCCTAGTCATTTGGTCAAGATCGTTTAGGTTAATACCGGGTCAAGTTTCGGATCGGGTCACCTATGTTCGGGTCAGGCCGGGACACCAAAAGTGACCCGAGTTCAGCTCTGTATGAGGTTCTTGTGGAAGATGAACTGATAGTGAGTTCCCATTCCCTTCCACCATATGGAAATATTCGTACCAGCTTTAAGTGGGTTCCGTACTATTGGACTCATCATCTGAAATCATGCGAAATGTTTCGTGGAATAAAGATAATTACAGCTGTCACATGACTGCCGCATGATTAACAGTTACATTTAGTATTTTTAACACCAGTTTAGTGGTTCTAAAGCATAGATTTTGAGCTCGTAACGTATAAACATAGCTCTGAGTAAAAACAAATTAGATGATAACCTTATTCTTATACACGTCTATAGACTTCTGATATAAATTATAAATAGGACGTTACAGAGAGCTATTCTCTAAACGCAGTGTGAAGAATACATTTGAATATCAGAAAATGAAATAAATTATAAATACACGAATCTCTCTATTTTCCTTCTCCCTCTTTTGTATACAACACGATGTTAATTGTATCAATTATTTTGGGATACATTATCACAAAAGTAACATGAGTGTAAATAATATATAAGAAAATTTATGTTTGTTATTCGTTAGTACATCGGTTTATGTGATACATAATCTGAGAAATAATGGAAATAGTAACATCCAATACTTCTGTAGAATGATCACAAAATAAACACATGTGCAGTTTCACGTTTTGAATAAAAAAATGTTTCCAGAAAAGTTTCAGATAAGGCAGTCACCATTGCTGAAATGCTCGTTGGTTCATTTTTCTCCCTCCCCTGCTGTCTTTTCAGTCAGATAATGATGAACGGATTTTACAATCCGCCGCTGTAGAATGTTTCAGTGTTCGCACAACGCGGCATAAAAAAAAAAATAGGGGCAGAGGGTAAATGTTGAAAATGTTCCTGCCTTCACTATAGTTCCATTCGACATGAAGCGCTCTACACAAACAATTAACTTTATTTGATGGGCGACAGCCGCATGCCACAGCTTTGGTGTCTCGTCAGTGACGGCTGTGTTATCCATTTGACCGGAAAACGCTTGAATGTGAAGAGGGAAAGGTTGAACGGTGACATTGTGATATCACGGTGTGTTCACTCTCCGATTAGGCTTCTGACGTCAAAATAATGGAGAGCACTCAGCGCTCTCTGATTTTCAAGTTAACAAACGTCGAGCCCAATATTAAGCTTAAATTTACTAAGGTCAAAGTAGAAACAGTAGTTTTCAAAAACTCTACGATGAACAACCCATTGAATTTTCTTTGTTTGATTGCTGGATAAAGAGCAGTGACTGTTAAATTGTGTTTTAGCAGAGTAGTTTTAGAGGAATCAAGCCAAACCAAAATAATTTCATGGAGGTTCTAAGTATATTCGACCAAATTGGTGCTTTAAATTTGCTCAATTTTTTTTTTAATAGTATTGACTATTCATACACTCCAGGCAAATTACGTTACCTGGCATTATTATTTTTGTCTTAAAATTTCAATTGTTGAGATTATTGTGAATTTTTCAAACGATATTCGGTTGATACATGTATTTGATAAAACTGTATTGGTACAATTAATAGAACTAAGTTATTTCTGAGTTATTCAGTGAATTGTACATAAGATTTGACAAACATTCAATAGATTTAGAAAAGGCCTTAATCTTAATCTAATATAATGTAGGATGTAATGTTAAAAACGCCATCAACTCTTATAACTAGACCGCGGAATTTTAGCTCCTATAAATTAAGTTTTAGATACGCAAAATAGGTACTTTAAAATCTCCAATTAGGCATTAAAAGAGAATAATTAAACTCTTAAAATAAAATGTAATAATTACATGTTTTAACAGTCTTATAGATTTTTAAAAAATCTTCATAATCTTCACTCTAACAAAATAACTATTAATTTTTTAGAGAAATAAATGTCTAAACTCTAATTGTCTACTACTTTACCGCAAGTCATACTTACATATTTTTTAAGGTTTGCAAACCAATCAGAAAGGTACACTCTCTATATAAAAAGAGGTTTCTTTGATACTTTTGGTTTTTGGTAGACCTGAAGTTGGTTAAAGTTACACGACTTATACCCACAGTCACCTGGACTGTCTAACTTACATACATACTCGAAATTTTCAACACACACCAAGCGGCCGTAGCTCAGTTGTTCGAGTATTGACTTAGCATTCGGAAGGTCGTGGAAACGATCCCAGCTGCCGCCCATCATGACCAGTTTTCCAGTTGTTTCTTTTTTTAGTCACACCAGGCAATTTCCGCTATGGTACCCACTGACTAGGACCTGGCCGACTACCTTCGAACATGCTCTCCCCATTCTATTCTGGCCTGAACCGTAGATACATAAAGGGCAGAAATAAAAGTTCACAACACATGACTTTTATATCAACGAAATTTTTGGCTTTTATATCAACGATATCTCCCAAGGTAATTGCGCTCCAGTTGCCAAAATTTGCATGCGCACATACTTTGACATTCTAATCATGACGGAAGAAAAAAACAATACGTGATTGTTTTCTGCACCAGGGGTGGAATGGAGGGTATACGCGGGTACACGCCGTGTACCCACCTAATAGTATAAATCACAGCGTGTACCCACCTCAGTGCATAAATATAAAGGAACGTGTTCCCAAATCCGGATTTTTATTGAGCAGCGTGTACCCCCCAAAAATTTTACCATTCCAGCCCTGTAATCTGCACCATCAGTATGTTTGCTTGTCAGACAAACTTGCACAAAACTTGCAAAGTTTGTAATTCCAAATTTTCAGCAAGCTTTGATGCACCAAGTTTTGTAATCAGAAATTTGCTGCAACATTTAAACACACTTCATGCGGTAAATTTATCACTGCACGGGAAAAACAAGGCTACAAACTTGGCGTAAATTTGCGTGCTAACTTTGTTTGAACAAGACAACGGCCCAGCTGAACGTCATTTCAATTTCTGCTACATAATAACATTAATCAACAAGGTTTTCATAAATTTATTAGTAAGGTATTGATTAAATATTCCTTTGTTGTCAATTTTTTGTGCTAATTATAAACATGGATAACTCTAAGAACTTTCCAACACGTAAGATTTTTGGAAGAAACATTTTAGAAAGAATTTGCGAAAATTTGGAAATTTTATCTTGATCAAAGGAAACTCCTTTCGCTGCTTTCTTGCTTTAAGCATATGGATGGTATTTGTTTCTCTACAAGAAGCATAGTAAACATGTGTTCAGTTAACAAATAAGAACAGTAGAAAAACTCTCCGGAGATGCTAATTTTTGGAAACGTTTAAATGAAGCAAAAGTTACTCTCTGTAAACCTTTTAAGCAAGACACATTTAAGAACTTCAATTCGTAATGTAAATAACTTGATAATGTCATGTGCATGGAAAGTGCATTTTACTGTACGTGATAAATATAATTCAGTGATAGCAAAATGGCATTTGATATTATGACTATATACTGTGAATTCAGTTCCGAAAATGTTTTACTTGGAAGGCTGGTAAAGATAATTTTGTGCTGCTTTTGAAATAGTAATAAATATTTTGAATAATTCTGGATTATTTTGGATTTTTTATTACTATCAGTACTTAATCCAATGGCGAACGTTTGTTACTATGGCGATGAACTTGCGAGTTCCATAAGACATAGAGTTAGTTAGTTAGTAATCAGTACTTAATCATGTCAATTCTCCATAGGCATTTCAATATACGAGCAATTTTTTGTGTTGTACAAGTACATGTTTCGAAATTTGTGTTGCGTTGGCTTTATTAATCTCATCAAGCGGTTTACAAAAATGCATATTTGTTCTCGCGTCCGAGTTTGAAAGAAATGTAAGTAGTAATTTTGTTTTAGATTGCAAATATCCCTATTGTAGGGTTTCGGTTGTAAAGATCCTGTTGAAATTTATTTATGCCATCATGGTTTTGGATTAAAGAAACAGCAATTATTTTGTTGCGAATTAAAATGCAACGTTAGCTTATGAAGTAACGCAAAAGTGAGCAAGCACGCACTGATTTTTTGTGTGTATTAATAATATGTATGTTCTTTATATGTATTAATTTCTAAGACTGTTATATAGTTATAGTTTACTGAAATGCAGTAAATTTTCCGCTCTAATATTCTGGTGATGGTATAATAGTGATCTTTACTGCATAAAATACACGCTTTTAATTCAATAATTTTGAGCTTGGACGTACTATATACCATGTCGATACAGATGTTCATTGATGCTACTTAAACAGAAAGTGTCATTTTCTTTCTTTTCCAGCTGGATGCAAGGATGCCTGCAATAGACATGGCACGTGCACTTTAGAGGATAGGGAATATAGATGTGTATGTGCGGATGGATGGGCGGGAGCAGACTGTAGCATAAGACTGGAAATGGAATGTAATGACGAAATAGACAACGATGAAGGTGGGTACCTGTTTATAGTCTGAAACAAAGGATGATAACCAATTTACATTTTTTGAGGCAAATAATCTTCTGGCCGATATTCTGTTTTTATAATTTATCATCAGTGGAGCTGAGAATAATTGATAATTTTTATTTTTTTAATTATGTACGTTAAACAAAACTCAAGAGAAACTTTGGTTCAAATTCAGTATTATTCGGCTTTCGCCCAATCACAATGATAATAAATATGGTTATTTTTTCAACCATTGACATGAATGGAAGTTTTCAGACTATAATGGTAATATCTAAACATCTTTTGAATTGATTCAGATAAGTGAATATTCAAGTTTAGGGAAGGCTTCAGCAAAAAAATTGTCGCAAAGTTAAAGAATACCCCAACTTTCAATTCAAATTTGAAATATATGAAGGGCTCAGAAACAAAGGAATGCAATTGTCATTCGAGTTCATCTTTCATATATAACATGAAATATATGCGACACAAAAAGTTCTGTTTTTTGAAAGAAGACGCTTACAGCACGCTCTTTTTATTCTGTTTATGAACTTCGTTTATAACTTCCTTGAGTAGTTAAGATTTTTAATATGCAAGGGGGACATCTAAAGTACAGCACGTTACCTAGGCACACCATACCTAGACATACGAACAGCTAAAGCAATCTACGTAATTATGTAAGGCGAACTCATGCACATTATACTCTTCAATATTTTACGTGAAACGTACTAGATTAAACCCATAATTGTACAACCATTTATCTGCCAGTAGTTCCTAAAAGAATGACAAAATCAATCAATTTTTCCCTTCCAAGCATTATCACTAGAATCAATATCAACATTAATAACTCAGTTTTCATGCATCTTTCATTTGTCTTTTGTGTCCATGGACTTACAAGCTACTTAATGATTCCTTACAGATACAGTAGGCATAACTGTGTTTTTGTAGAAAATATGAACATTGTATGTCACAATAATCAGTAGGGTAACGAAATGACTGCGGGCCTGCCCGAAAAACTTTTATCCGGGCCCCCTTTATAAAAGTGTATAGCAAACACAAGTAGTGCTAGTGTATACTGCTACTGACGATAAATTTAAATTGAGGCTTAATACCAAATTATATGGGCCCCAAGTAATTGACTTGCCCGGGGCCCCGCATAACTTTGCTTATTAACAACAACTTAGGGGCGTGATCATGTCTAAAATGCTTAAAAAATTGAATTTTAATATTTTTGTAATTTTCGGTTGTAGCGCCACCTTGGACCGGATATACACTCTATAGGTCTGCCACTCGGTCGTATCTATATATCAAATATAAAGTCAGTGCGACAACTCCATAACGGAATCTTTCGCATAACGAGTGGCAGTATATAATTCTTCTTTGGCATCTTCCAGAAGAACAAAAAAAAAAGTTGATTTCCTTAGTAGCCTAAATTGTTACAAATCACAGTGACGTTGAAAAGGCAATGTCGTTAACTACATCCCTTGCTAACAAATGGGAGATTCCCCATACATTACAAAACTGGACTCCGGATCAATCAAGTTTTTAGTTTGTGCTATTTGCATGTAATATTTCTCCTTAAATTAGAAATTAAAATTGTATTAAATAATATAAATCTAAAAAATGGGACGCGGGCCCTCTTTTCCCTGGGCCCGTCCACATCGCGGGCCCGAACGTTACGCCACTGTGTCACATGTATATTTGTGCTATATAGTCACTTGTTCAAAGATGACTCCCCTTAAGTACATCTTGTGAAATGCAACTAAACAAGCAGATATAGCTAGACATCAAAGGTACTGTTTATTACGTTGATATCTTACATATACAGCGCAACACTAACGTTTTAATTATCACGTATATTCATGACAGATTTAAACCTAATTCTAATGTGTGCAAAGTAGGCCGCCTTTGTATAGCCCTGTGCAAAGATGATCTCTTTAGTGTACTTTTAAATGACAAAATATTAACTAAAGTTTGCTACAGAAATAATATCATGAGATGACATAATCAGGATATGATCTTGTTTGTAAACAGCGGATGAAATCTACGATATGCAGTCATTGATGAAATCTATTGGTTTCTGATACAAACACTATATTCACCACTCAACACCATATACCCAAAATAGTCATCATGAATCCACAGTTGACAATTCTTGTACTGAAACTTTATTTCTGTCTATCGATCTATAGTAATATCCATCATACTTGCCACAGAAATCTGTAACTCTTTCTCTAAAATCATTTCGCGAGCGGCCTCTTTCCTAATTTCAATCTTCGATTGTTGTCCGGACTTCTTCCCTTTCCTTGCATCACAGATGTATTCATTTCATGTCAGCTACTGTGTGGTTCAAAACTTACTAATTTTTACATTCCTTGAAACTGAAGACGCTGACATTAAGCTAACGGCTACAGTAACTTCCAACATTGATTTATAATGATTTCCATGAGACAAGCATGCCCTGTCTTACTCCGATTACATGCTTCACAGGCAGGACCATCTTACTCCAATATGCACCACCATTCGAAGTCACCACAGGTCCTGATGTATATACAGCTTCTGTCGGAAACTGCAGTGGTATCGAAGAACTAGTAATGATTCTAGTAAAGTGCCAAGATTACCAAAGTACTATGTTTCTCACAAACTATTAGGAAATTCTGGTTTTAGATCAGAACAAAAAATCATCTTAAATGTCTTTACATTTGCGAACGGTGTGTCCTGTCACGTGACACAGCAACTCCCATTCTTGCACCCTCTTCCAGTAGACACACCTGATGCTGAAAATCGTCATATATAGTGACTTCAACACTGTCACTCCATGAGTATAAGCACCATGAGTGTCGAGGGCGCCGTCTTTGAGCAAATTACTCTACTTATATAAAAGTTAAATTTTAGTTTACAATGTACTTGCACCCTTTGCTTCTGAGCTTCTCACATATCAAGACATGGAAAAGAAAGTGAAAATCAGTTATATATTAAAATTAACGTGAATTAGTATTTTGTAATTAGTTATGAATCACTAAAATCAGATGTAATGAATAATAAATACATTTTAGTGCCGCGTAGGGAAACATGAATAGTGAAGTTCTGTCTAACTAAGCTGTTATATATATTCCCGTATCAGAATATATATATATTCTGATATGGGAAGAATTGCTTCTCAAGTTTTCTCACTACACAACTGAGTAGTAAATTATGGTTTCTCCAGTAAATGTTACTCCAAACTTATTCCTTTACATTAAAGAAAATCCATTTACTTTATAAAACTTGATCGTTGTTAAAAATGTTCAAAGGAAACATATTTTGAACTAAACATTACTTCTACGAGTATTATTATTTTTTTATTTTTTTCATGCTGAAACAAGAACAAAAGATATTAGACACGTAGGAAATATTATTTATGCAATGAAAACATTCGGAATTAACTAGTAAATTGCTGATCTTTGTTCAAAATTTAAATTGTTTACTCTTTAGATATATTGTGCGATGCATCTTCTTTTCTGTATGCCTAATGACAAGAATTCTTAATGATTTCGGGATATTAGAGCAGACAAAATTTACAAAGGTATTTATGTAACAAGAGGATAAAATGCATTGGAATACGGTGACAGCACTATGGCTTACGCTCGTTCCGTTAATGTAACAAGGAAAGAAGTATGTTATAAAATAGCAGTTTCAGTGCTTTCTAAACATTGTATAAGATTAATTACGAAGTAATATGTCGTGAAAGCCATCAATCAACGTAACATTGAAATTTAAACAAAAATTGTGTAATTTGTTCAGCGAATTTAATGATAGACTTTAAGGACAATGTAAAGCCAAAATCTCCGACAAGAGATGGCAGCACTATCTCCGTATATGTCTAATGTATTTTTATCGTTGCACGAAATTTCAATGCTGCTCCTATAAATTCAAGCCTAGAGAGTTCAAACTTTAAGGGAAGAAAGTTCATAGCTAAATCCGTGTCGATTTTTCATTTTCTTTCTTATTCATTGTTGGAACCATTTCATTGTTGTTATGAACAATGAAGCTCTTTCAACAATGAACAAGAAAGAAAATAAAAATTTGGCACGGATAGAACTCTTGAATTAGTTATGAACTTTCTTCCCTGAAAGTTTGAACTCTCTAGGCTTGAATTTGTAGGAGCAGCACTGAAATTTTGAGCAACGATAAAAATACATTAGACAAATACGGAGATAGTGCTGCCATCTCTTGTCGGAAATCTTGGCTTTACATTGCCCTTAAACTAGATATTTTTACCAACACTTGCTCGAGGAAAACACATAACATAAATATTCCGATAATCTGCTGTACACAAAAATGTATTAAAAGTTCAAGAATATAATTAATTCTACATCTTAACGTACTTTGTAACTTATAATGCTTTGGAGGCGATCATAGGATCATTGCATCGCTTTCTCTTTTCAACTGGTGTTGTAGTGCATTAAAACAATATATTTTCTCAATAGACATTTTTCCTTACGTTATATGCCAATAGGGCTAACTGCAAAGCATGAGTCATTATTGCTTTACCTGAGTTCAAACTGAATACACAAAAACTAAGCAAAACTAAATACATGTGAACATATTTTTAAACTATTTATTTTATTTTATTTTATTTATTTATTTATTTTTTGTTGACTTGAGAGGAATACTTCAAGTATTTATCATGTATCATATAAAGGCAGTCAAGGAAATTTATTACGTGCGATCGAATACTTTTTGTTTATGATGTTTTAATATTGTTTTTTTTTATGGATACGACATAACACTTCCGTTCAGAATTTATGGAATATTGGTAAGCATATCCATCTTATATTACGCCTTACGTTTTTGTATTTTTTATTAATATTTTTAAGTTAAACGTTCTGTCAGATTTATTACAAGAGAGCTGTGCTATGTTTTAATTTTCAGATCCTGTGTTGTTGGCATTGTTGAAAGCAAGTAAGAAAGTAAGTCTGCAAGATATTTTGGAATTTATAGTGTTTTATGATAAACATAACTAAAATAAAATGCCCATGTAAAATGCCTACAGTTGAAAACGAGCCCAACTTCAAACGGAACTTCTGTATTCACATTCTTTGGAATCGTTTCGTTTTATATATATATAGACGTAAAATGCTCTTAGCTATTAGTCAATTTTAGACCATAGTTACCATGTTTGTCTCTGAAGCCTTAATGGAACTCAGACAATGGCAATAACACAAGACATGTCCGTAAAATAAATACGTACATTTCATTTAAATATGGATATAAAGATTGAAGCGTTCCAAGACTCCTTTGAGCATGATGAAGGTAAGTGTGCGTTATCAATGCCTTTCTTTTGGTCGTGACACCCTTTGTGTTTTCCCAGACGGGATGGTGGATTGCTCCGACAGTGAGTGTTGCACTCACCCTTCGTGTACTGACCACATCATGTGCCTCTCGTCCAGCGACCCCGTGGAAGTTCTTCTCCGTAAACAACCACCATCCGTCACCGCCTCCTTCTACCAGCGAGTAAAGTTCCTCATCGAAGAAAACAGTGTGCAAAGTTACGCTCGCAAGGATGAATATGCTGAAAGGTGAGGTTTTTCTGTGTGTTGTTGCTGCATTACAAAACATTATATCCCCTTGGCTTTTCTTTGTAGCTTTTTAGCACCGTAATCCCTCTCTTAGCCTACAATGTCTTTTGTCTAGTGTTTGACCCATTGCCACTATGTGTATTATTATGTTCTGGTTACCAGATTTATATTTTATTAATACTAGTGTTATTCTGTAACGTAATAGCAAATTTAACAAAATATAATATATATTATCATACGCACAAATATTAAATATCGTGCTACTTTGTGCAAGCATCGCATATCGCATTAAAGTATGCGCACTTTACATA
>JAGDQP010007954.1:17837-37240 GCA_022664845.1 Lepisma saccharinum | reverse complement strand
AGAGAGAGAGAGAGAGAGAGAGAGCGATAGTATTTCGTAAGAATAAAGTATGCCACATTCAGTGTGCATTGTATTCTTCATATTCTTAAACAAACTGGGATTCAGATATTGGAGATGATCAACCCCATTAAAGTTTTAAAAAATCGTTGCAGTTTCTTAATAATTTCAGTTTCTTTACATGACATTTTCATTTCTGTGTTCAATTTTGTTTTTATTACATCACTCTATTATTTAAGTGCCCTATATTCATTCAATTACGCCATATGGTATAATTCGCAATTAGCTATTTATCTGTTCCTTAAATGCACCAAGTTATCTTCTACATATTTATATTTATATATGTTTGTGTGTGTAACTTAAGACATTTAAAAAGTCCAGTTCATTTGTATGCTAGGCAGATATTTGATCTAACTGACTTGTTTACTTAAAAAACATTGAATTATATAATAACCTTGCATGTCTTTGCTCCAGTATAATTTTGGTTCAATTATTAAGGGAAACTTAAAAACATTGATTAATTACAAGAAAAGCAATTACCATAAAGCAATTTGCTTTGCTTCTACCAAAAGGGAGGTCCTCATCTCATACTTCTTTACTTTTACTTTAAATCAGTTGTCCAGAAATGTATTTTTGTTAAAAGTTATACATTATTTAGAACAAGGATATTAGAATTATGTTGACACATAATGGTAGACACAAGTGCATTTGCATAAACGTTTTACCTACAGAAGAGTGTGTTAGAAATTTTAAAAATAAATTATGATGTAAGTTAGTTTGATATTATTAAAGTTACAAATTCACTTTAGCAGAATCACTTACACATCTTTTTTTAAATAATGATTGTGTACATATTGCAATCAAATTTTGCCTAGTACTCCTTCTAAAAACTTGTGTCTGTCATCTTTTATGGTGTGGCGTCCATGTGTGACTCTTCCGCTTACCCTGACTTCTTCTTGTACCACTGTAGTCAATTCTGGAACTCATTTACGCCGCGGTAAGTTTGACGTTTACTTCTTATGGTTACACACAGTATTAGTTCTTCGCATCTCAGGTGAAAGTTACTCAATCATCGTTGCTCATAAACACGTAAATATACAATAGAAAGTTTCGAACTATTCATAAATGTTCACTACATGGCAAATAGTTTTTACGTTCGCTATAGTATTGTCCTAAGTTTGAAACATAGCGTCAACAGTGAAGAGAAAGTGGGTTAAAATGTATTTAGATACCATTCGTGTAAGTTTGTTTCCTAACAATATAGGAATAAGTTAAAATAATACGAAACATTGCACGTGTATATTTTACACACATTCATCATAATACACAATGGTAGTCATACATACGAGTCTCTAATACACACTAAAATACTAAATGAGGTTATTCTACCTTCAAATACACAATTGTAGAAATGAAACTTGAACTAATACTGTGTTTTTACCATTATTATCACTGTTTCAACAATTACTATACATTTGTTTTGTATGTCGTTTTGGTGCACTTTGGGCAAATTCCCAGCGCCATTCCTATCCTGTGTCTGCGTCTTGTGTTCCCTAAACCTTTCCTACCACCCATCCTCATTCACAATAAGCGCTTTTTATGCATTAATATGTTATTGTAATGTAGTGTAGCTATTGTTTTTTCTTTCTTCATCAATTTAATAGTATTCAATTGCAAGTTATTGTAGTAAACTACTTGTATTTGTGAATGTCATACTGTTTAATAACCATCATCATGAACTTTTTTATTTAAAAATAGTTTGAATTCTTGATGTAGAGACAGCACGCAAGATGCAAGCAACAATCTACACTCAAAGCATACGAAGACTATCCCACTTTCAGATATATTAAAGAAAGGTAGAAATAATATAAGTAATTAATTGCCAAATATACTTGAAATATATTCATAATTTAATTGAACATGAGTATAATTACTGAAGAACAACGGAATCAACGAAATATGCTGCTTCTCATTATGTCAGAGTCATCATGACATAATGAGGCATGGAGCGTGCATCTTACGTGAAATATTACTTTCCGTGAAGTGAAATCTTGTACAAATATCACTTGATAACGTTATAAAGAAAGACACAAAAATAAAGCTTGTAGCTTATTTTATTATTCATAGCTTGCACTGCAGCACTCCATGCCTCCAATAGCACTACCATCTTGAGCCAGCTGCATGTTATAATGTTCTGGTATTTTCTGTCTTTGCTGTGTACGGCTTTCTTTCAGTCGACGAAGTTGGGAATCTGTTTTAAGAAAATTGATGTTGACAATTGAGTACATTAGCACATTGCTCCGGAATGTCCAGTAGAACATAAGATTGACTATCTTTAATACGAAACTTTACTAACAAACAAATGTTATTCTTCACTTTCAATGGAAATAGGAGGGTGTCTGTCATCAGAGGCAAGGTGATAACACCACAGGGTCTTGGCATCATTGGAATAAGGGTCAGTGTTGACAGAGACTCAAGGTTCGGCTTCACACTGACGAGAGCAGGAGGATGGTAAGTACATAAATTCTTTCTACATACTATTGAATTGAAACACAATTTGAAGATTGCATATTATGTAAAATGATTCTTCTAAGTGTATTGTGTTGAAGCACTGACAAAGTAAAATGGAATATTAAAAATGTGCATAAAAATTTGTGCTTTAGATATTAAAATTAAAAGATAATTCGTGATCAATGAGCTACAATACAGAAAATGTAAAGGTATATTCTCCATTATATACTAGAACAAATAAAACAAGCACGATTGCACGCGCTTTCATCAGATCGACAAGAAATTTATTTTAAGGAACATATATACACCCCAGTAGCACACGCGTCCATATACTTGAACCCAGTAGCATACACGTCCTGCCTTTTCAACGTTCGTATAAAACGATTTTCGACTCATCTTTACTTTAGAGAATTTTGGGAATCCCCTGCGCACGCATTGCGGAATATGTGCAAATTTAAAGTCTTTGACGGTACCATGCCACATCAGCTCTATTGTTAATAGTATTGAAAATATGAAGCTTGAAACTATGCATTATCTCAAATTTGTCAGAGCAACTTACGTCTTGTTTTGATGTCAGGAATCATCTCCAGAAGTTTTGTCGGTGTAGTTCATAAACACCCTGAATCCAAACGATGCTGGCTACTGAAGCTATGGAAAAGTATTATGGAAACACTCCAATCCTAGAAGACGTTAAGAAACACACTTTTACTCAGAAAAAAAAGCAATTTAACAGCAATTTCTTTTAAATAATCCTGAGTCTGAAGTATTGTTTTAAAATTCACCTCAGTGTTGCTCAGGGTTCACACGCATATTTCAGCCGTTTTGCAAATTGTCCCAAGAAGCTGATATTGAAGCTGTGTATACTTTTAATAAACGTAGAGTAGATACACGTTTAGTATCGCGAGCTGAAATATTCAAGAGATAGCAGTGCTCCGCTCGAAATATTTTTCAGAAAAGCGGTTCTTTACGTATTCAGGAGAATATATTAACATATCTATCCTCTTAGCTAAAATATTAGTAGCTGACCCACACAGCGCAGATACCAAAAATATCACATTTATTACTAAAATTGTATTTGTTGAATTATAAACGACTACTATTGGACTTAGTTTAGCAAAATATTAATTTGTCCTAATTTTATTGCTACATAATCTAATTTTACTATTGCATTTGGTATTATCGCTGCACAAAATGTTTAATCTCACGCTGAAAATTTTCAATGTGCGTAGTACTAAAGTTGTCTGAGCTTGCACCATTGTACTCGTATCGTTTTTGTTTCAATATGTTCTGTAGACCTTTAGTATGGTTTTTAATTACATTAACTTATATTTACTAACATTAATATCGCAGTAAGGCACGCTTTACAACAATATTATCCAAAATCAAATTGCAGGATCTCTTCTTTTGAATTTCGGAAGGAGTATTGCTCCCAAAAATAGTTTCTCTGGATGAACGAAAAAAGTACGTACACTATTCAATTATTAAGGCTCAATCCAAGTGGTTTTCTCACCTTTTTCGTTTTACGTCAATTATTCAAATTTTAGTAGAGGAAAACAGGAATTAACTTTTACAGACCGAAGATCGTTTCGTCCTTCAATAATGAGTAGAATTAGTTTTAATAAAATATTAATAGTAAACTCAGGATTGTGTGCAGTTACCACTAGAATTTTAATAAATACTTTTGTACTCATTATTGAAGGAGGAAACGAACTTTGGTCCGTGAAAGTTAATTTCTGTCTTCTTGTATAGTTTCTTCCATAGCATGTGAACCTTCGTTTCGTGTCTGAAACAAAATCTTTTAACAACCCACAGGGCACGTGTTTCTAACAGCAATGTAAATATTGGTAGATGAACGACGTTGCCAATTTCCATAAAAACAAAATATTACTTTCACCAAAAATAAACGCTTCGCAAAAACTTTACTCTTTGTGAATAGTACAGGACTCCTCGTTCAAAGATTCATTAGGAAACATCAAGTTGACCTGAATGAGGATCAGTCGGTAGAATGCTTGACTTATAATCGAAAGGACCCAGGTTTGATTTCCGGTGCCAACCGTCCTTACTGATGTTTAACGTTTTCCCTCTGTAACATGTCGATAAATGTGTCGTAGTTATTATATTATTATTATCATTATTAGATATATTTTACATCTGTATAAAGCCATGGCACAAAAAGGAAATAGAGTCTGCCCCCCCCCCCCCGAAAATAAGTTTTAACCAATGATTAAGATAATTTGACGAGTGATATGTTTATCATGCTGAAAAAATATACAAAAATATATAAATTGCATAAAATTTATGAATTTATCCTAAAGATTTATTCTGTATCCGCGCTTAGACCATCCGAGCCATCGCTGTTCTCCTCCGTTGAGTCAGACACTTCAATAAAAGACGCGTACAACTGTTGTTGAAAACGGATTCTAGGCCCCTATTTCAATTCAATCTTTTCTACATGTTTTATATATTTCTTCCTTTTTCGGGACTTACACCAGACAACCATGGTCTTAAAAAATTGATATTCTAATTTTCTTATCATCACACTTACACAAACAAATTAAAACTAAATTTCTAGAGGGTGTAAACCCTGCAAAAAAGCAGGAGGGCAATAAATGTTTTGCGGCAGGACCCTGTCACTTCCTTGGCGCGGTAGGGGGTTTCTGGGGGAAGTGTTTTGGGAAAAAGGTTCTCATGAAATAAAAAATACTATACTGAAATTTGAATAACTGGCGTAAAACGAAAAAGCCGGGAAATCCCACTTGGATTGAGCCTTAAACATGGAAGTTTTACTTTTCTAACTGACACAATCCGATAGATGAGTTTTGTAATAAAACGATCTCAGGTTTGATCACCGGTCGGGAAGAAGTGGTTTGAGACCCACTTTAAACGAGAGGTGTTTTCTCCTTAGAACGCCTCTATCCGGTGGAATGCAATTGCAAATCCCACCGATTTATCTTGCCTTCGGTTCATTAGTGTATCCACTGGCAGAAATTCGATAATCATACTCATTTTGTGGAATTTTGACGGCCAATATACCTCATACAGCTCAATTTAATTCAGTTCGGTACACTTTACACGTAACGTTTATTTTCAGGTGTGAACGCACTTCGGAACGATGTTTACTTCACCTAAGGCTTATCAGAAGATACAAGAAACATACTCAACTGTTGTGTTATTTGTATCAAAGTGCTTTAGTTTTCTGTTTCGTGTCCTTGATTTTATGCAAAGATTCAATTTGTAAACTCGAGGTGATTTTGGTCTGGGTTTTCCCCTTTAAAGTTTTCCCAAGAAACTAGAAAATAAACAATTATTTAATACTTATTAAATAGCTGATAGTTTGATTTTCTGCCCTGTACCCTTGATTTTATACGTAGTCTCAATTTGTCAGAATGAATGGATTTCGGAGAGGGTTTGGCACTCTAAAAACATGTCTTCTTACGAGCAAAATCATAGATTTCGTTACTTTACTTCTTATACGAATTTACCACGCTCCATTAAAATTGCCTTACAGCAACACTTCTCTAATGCTACTTGTTAATAAAATAAATGGAAAGAAGAATAAAGATAGGACACCTCATCTTAACCCAACTTGTGTGTGCCCACTCAACCTTACAGTATATCCGTTCCTGACCTCAACCTTCTGACGCCATAGTTCCGGACCGCCTGCTGCATGCTTCCGGTATTTTTTTTTTTTTGTTGTTGTTGTTGTTGTTGCAAGTTCGTGAACTGCAGCATATGATGATGTCAAAACAAGAACACTAGTTAATTAATTTCCCCGATAATGACGAAATAAACATTGTTATTGACAAATGTTACAACTAACTTATAAATAGTGGTGTAGCTATGCCTACCATGGCTCTGGGAAGCCCCTCCATGTGACGAAGTCGTCACATATGGTGCCCGAAGGAGGGTAAGAACCACTGGACGTCCATAAGATATACTAAACAAAGATTACGAAGTTATGTTAGTTGAACAATCATATATGCCAGAGATAATATATACAGGGTGTAACAAAAGTCCCTTGTCATAGGCCTACTTGGTTATGAGTGCAGATACGAAAACATGTCAGAGGGAAAAGTGGCTGGAAATGATCGGTTTGCAATCTAAAGTAGTTGAATTTTTAAAATCGGACCAGCCGTTTGGGCTCCACACTGGTGGAGCGCCCAATGGGAACGAAAATTGCAACGTTGCCAGTCGTACTGTGATAATCATAGGCGCATAATGTCATGTAGTAATGAAACGGGAAGCAGGGAAGAAGTATGTCGGAGGAAAGGAACAAGAATACTACACATCTCGGTTTGCAATCATTACCGTAGTGGGGTTCAGGAGCGGGTATGGGTAGGGGTGATGAAATTCATAACGCGTTAAAAGTTGAAAGTTGTAAATGTCATAACATGTGGGCCAAACGTCACAGGTGTGTTTCGGACAACAAAAGATGAAAGAACGTTGCAATAAACATGGGTCCTACGCCGCCTCGTTTTCGAAATACAGGGTTACCAACTTGGAATACAAAATTTCCTCCTGACCAGTGGAATTGAAGACAAAGATGTGGACAAACGTCAGGAGGTTATTCCTGACACCAAAACAAGCAATGAAGTCCTCTTGAGGTTGTCGAATTCCGGTGGCTGTAAGAGATACATGATTGCTAACGTGGAATCCACAATCGACGTCTGACGATTGGAATTGACGAGAAAGACGTGCACCCTTCTGTAGGTGATCTCTGAGATCATAACAAGCAAGAAAGTCCTCTGCATTGTGCTCGAATTCCTGTGCGTGTATGAAATACAGGGTTGCCAACTGTGTGAGGCATTCTCGAGTGTCACCCCAAAATAATTTATGAAAAAGGCAGCAAATGACAAATGTACGCTGGTAACCTGATGCCTACGGAAGGAGAACACGTGACCAAACACACATCATCAGTGTCGCAAAGAAATGTTGCCACTCCAACACAAACGCACAGTTTGCTAACTGGAACATATATCTTTTATCGCATGAAAAACTGTGATATAAGTAGTGAATGAAATTAAGCGAAAGTTGATTTGCCAGTGTTGCCAACTATGGTAGCTATGAAGCTCGAACACGTAGAAAGTACCATGTCCGTATCGAGAAACGAACAAATGTAACACAACACCAATACTGTAGAATGAAAGGCTGCAATTAAGGGGTAAACAATGGAATAAACAGCATGCAGTGCGTAACGGGTGTGGCAGAGGAGCCACTCAAAACGGTACAGTTGTAAATAGCGTAGCAAGAAAATTTCCCGTATGATTTAATGTAGAAAACGTCACGTTAATGTAGATATTATCTCATCATCCTCCTCTTCCTCTTCATTCTCCTCCTCCTCCTCCTTCTCCGCACCACCTCGTTCAGTAGTTGTTGTTGCTACCGGTTTTTGAACAATGTGTAAATGTTTTTGCAATACCTCTCTATTGTACCCATTTTTCTTCTACACTCATACTCTTATTATTTAAAATTTCTTCCATCTCGTCATCGATATTAGATATGTTTGATAATAATGTAATTTTTTGAGCGAAATTAAAATACTTTTTTTTCGCATGCTGCATTATCTAAACAGACTAGATAGTAAACCTCCTAGAAAGGGTGCAAGCAATGCAGTGTGAAAACAACCTTTTGTACAATTATACGTTTTTTCCTTTGTTTCAGCGTCGGTCCTTTCCTTACCAAATACCTAAGCGGATTTTTATATTTCCGCAATTTATTTTTCTCCTTTTCTATTTAACGGAACGTTTCCTTGCAATACGTTATAGGAACATTCACAAATAGAACGAATTAATTCGGAATATGCATTTTGTGATATCGCCTTGCGTGCTTTAGGTTTTGCCTTTGCTAAAAGTTTTAGTAAGTGTGCATTCTGCTTATTAATCATTTTTACGTTTATTATAGTAAAACGTAGTTGTTAAAATATATAAAATATTAAAGTAAGTATTATTTTACAGGCACATAAACATAATTGAATGAATCCGAGGGGAAAACATTTGTTTGAACTCGCTGCTCATCGGGAGTATTCTGTTTTAAATCAAATAGTAGGTAACCGTGAGCATTTTTGGGTTGCATCTTGATAGGCTTCCTGAATAAACTTTACAATTGACGTGTCAGGAAATTAATTTGAGCCTGGTCTCTAGGATTGTTAAAACTTACTATATACTGACAATTTAATGAACTATCACGCATACCTCTAGCATGATGGAATATATTCTGAGTAATAAAAATATCACTTAAATTCCTATGGTGGCTACCTTTGGTGAAAATATCTACAAGACGATTATTACATTCACGCATTAAATAATCTATTATTAATTATAAGGTACGACACTCCACCTTCTTCCACTGAATATTCATCACCCTGAGGTAATCCTTCTTTAAATTTACAGCATGAGAAAAGAGTATTATATAAGGGTTGCCATTCGCCATAACACCATACTATATTTTCCGTTTTTCAACATAATATTGTAGAAATGTTTTTACAAAGTACGTCTTTCCACATCCTGTCGGGCCGGCGACAATACATGTAAATGGATGTTGAAACTCCATATTCTAATATATTATAAAATAAATTTCTTGGTATAATACCAATGGTTTCCGGTCTCCAATAATTGCGCCTAAACACTGAATTGCAAGCGCTTTCTATACTAATTGCTTCCAGGAGGGGATTTACCTTTGGCTCAACCTCAAACTGTTGCATAAAACGTAAACAAGTCATTCTTAATATATTTACATCTTGCCGACAGTATTTAATTAATTCCTCCTGGAAATTAAACGCATAATTCTGCCCAAAAATGTTTATACCACTCCATAAACTATCACGTTCTTTCTTATGCATATTATCTATCCTATAGAATGTCTTGGCAGGCAGCGGACCGTAATAATTCTGATTACCTGTGGTGTTAAAAAAGTGCGGGAAATAACCCTTAGTTGAGAGAAGATCAAACCCTCAACTTGGAGCAATTTGGCCAATGCCATAAGCAAGAAGTTAAGTGAATCGATAAAACGTATTTTTTTATATTGAATGCTTAGAAGCTGACAACCTCTCATAATAATATCGGGGACCACTTTTTATTATTTATTATACTTCTTAAAACAAAATGGGCATCATACCCTTATTCATAGAAGATCGCTTCTCAGCAAGACAATTTAAAAACTCTAGAACACAATTTTCACCCTTGAAGAAGTGTCCTCTGACACCACACACAGAACAAGTTAAATTTATATTATTTATACCAATACATTTATAACACAGATGTTGTGCTATTATTAGATTGGAAATATGTCCATACTATTACGCCATCCACTGTTTCATCCTGGCGACTCTCAATATCGTAAAATACAACCATAGCTTTTTTTCTGACTATAGTTTCCACATCATGGGCTTTTTTCGGCCGCATGAAACATAAATGGTTGTGGGGCATCATGCTACGACAGTTTACACAATATATTTCCCCACATATATGAGGGTTACAACCCTTTGTTAATGTATACACCTTTAAAAATAAATTACACTGTTTTCTAGTTTTACATAACCATACCCTTATGATTATTGAAACACACATCATAAAATTATCGATTACAGTCATTACATTTTATTAAGGGTTTCACATCAACACATGGAGGTTTACTCCCACACTTTGAACATCCAGCCTGGCATTTTAAAATCGTGTTCGTATGAGTTTTGATATTTATTATGGCATTTCTCGCAATAATAACAGCATGAAAATGCTGCCGTTAAGCTTGTAATTACGTTATAATGATTGTTTATTAATGGTAAATTAATAGGGGTTTCACCACCACCAACTCCTTCATATATAATTAATAGGCCCGACAAATTCCCATACACATTTATTTTGTAATCAGTTAGCACACTTTGAAATTGGTGAACATCTTTAATTGTTCCGCCAGTGGTCCCCACTTTAACAACTTATTAACTTCCGTGTTCATATATTTTTTCCTTTGATCATAATATTTTCTTCGTTCTTTTTTACTATTTTATTATTAATCAACCCCCATAGCCACTACTAGCGCATGGGCGAGAAAGCGAGTATCGCTATTTTTAATTACAACTATACCCCTATTTGATTTGATATAATCGTCAATATCGGATAGACCCTGTTTCATCCGACCTTCACCTTTAGGCATATCCACATGATGAAAATTAACCATGAAGCGTTCTTGATTTAAAAATGACGCATTGGATTGTACAACTTCTTCCACAGCATATAAAACGTTTTCAACAGACATATTCCATGCCTGTCGAAACGATAACCAAAATGATCTATGAGGTTCGCTCTCATTTCTAAATGTGAGCCCCACTTGATCATCATTATCAATACCTTGCATCAGGTTTGCTAATAACTTTTCAATACCTTTCATAACCCAAGTGAAAGGGTTTTCATTTTCTGGAGGATTATTAATTTGTACTTCTATTAGTATACCTTCCTTATTGAATTTTTTAAATATATTTTACGTTTTTTACTTATATTTTTTATTTTTGAATTATTGCGCGCTCCACTTCTTTGTACGTCATTTAACACTTCCATGCATAGAGCATCGATTTTGTTAAAAATATGAAATTGAGCCATTTTTTATGTATTGACTATAAAGTCACTATAAATGGATTAGACTAAGTTTTAGCTTTAATAAATTTAAATGTAATAAAAGTTTTACCGTATATAGTTTGACACAACTCAACAGAAAAATATGCTCCACTGGATACTGCACAATTCACTCTATGACGGTCGACGACACTACGCACTACACTATTCCACGATGATCTTCCTTCTCCACTGGACACTGGGCACTACAGTATCCACGATTATCTTCCTTCTCCGCTTGGCAATCCCACGACGATCTTCCTTCTCCAGTGGACACTGAACACTTCCACGACGATCTTCACTCTTCGGATGACAGTAGGCAGCTGACGGTGGTACTGACCAAACGCTTGGCTTTTATAGATTTCGCAAACAAATCAGAATGCAGGATTGAAGAGTCAAAGTAGGTCAAGGTCATACGCGGGTTTTTCCCATGACGTCATGATTATTTTCGCAATACAGCATCTCACGAAATAAGGACTTAATGGATCCTAACTGCCAAATTTTCGTCACATCTTCACCAAACTTCGGAATTAGGTAGACAAGCGAGTCGTCCGGGGAGATTTTTTGATTTATTTTTGCGATATTTTGAGGCATTTTCGAGTTATCGGGCCAAACTGTCAAGATTTTATCGGATCATCACCAAACTTTGGATTTGGATAGATTATGATGAGAAATGACAAGAGGGTCGACGGGGAGATTTTTTGATTTATTTTTGCGATATTTTGAGCCGTTCTCGAGATATCGGGCCAAACTGCCAAAATTTTATCGGATCATCACCAAACTTTGAATTTGGATATATTATGATGAGAAATAACAAGAGGGTCGTCGGGGAGATTTTTCGATTTATGTTTGCTGTGTGGGGGCCTAATGGTTCCTAATTGCCAAAATTTTATCGGATTATCACCAAACTTTGGATTTAGATAAATTATTATGGTGAAAACAGAATTTCAATATGTCTAGCCGTTTACGAGATACAGAGTTAAATATTTGACCTTTTACCTCGAGATCACTACTTTTTTCGTAAATAGTATTCAACGCCCACAAACCAAATGTGAAAACAAAATTTTAATATATCTATCCGTTTATGAGATATACAGGGTTAAATATTTGACCTTTGACCTCGAGGTCACCACTTTTTTCGCAAATAGTATTCAACACCCACATACCAAAATTTCAATATGTATAGCCGTTTACGAGATTTGACCTTTGACCTCGAGGTCACTTTTTTCACAAATAGTATTCAATGCCAAAATCCCAAATGTGAAAACAGAATTTCAATATGTCTACGCGTTTACGTAATATATTTGACCTTTGATTAGGCTGTGGGTTAGGTATAGAAACTGACTTCAAATTTCTGTTGTAATCTCTGCTATGTTAAATAAGGCTTCATAGTCTTTTAGGAAATCTCTGCCATGTTAAATAAGGGTTGCAAAATTGTGAATTGGTCTAATCTCTGCTATGGTGCTTCGTAGTCTGTACTTCGTTAAATAGGGCTGGAAAGGGTTCATTTGGGTTTAAATAGTGTAATTAGCATATATTGCTGCTTTGTTAAATAGGGGATGGACCGTAGCCTCTGTAATGGTTGAAAAAGAGCTACGTCCCCTCTGCAATCGTGCATTGGTATTTAGGGTTGAAAAAGAGCTTCGTATCCTTTTATGAAATCTCTGCTAGAGGATGAAAAAAGGGGCCGTACTCCATCTCTGCTATGATGCTGTGTAGGGGAGGAAATTTCTGCTAGGGGAAGGGGATAGACAATTATCACCCCTATGTAAGGGATGCGAGAAAATGTGGTCATAGTTTTCAAATAAGAGTGGAAAAGAAGGGCTATGTTGTTGTCTGCTATGTTAAATATGGGTTGTTGTTTATATATATATATATAAACAATATGAGAACAAACGTTATAAACAATATATACGTTTAGTATATATATATATATACTAAATTTGATTCCAGGTGTATTCATTTACATCAGACCTTTGAGACCCCTTCCTGATACGTAAACCTTAGTACTATGAGCAAATCAATACTTTTCGAAATACTTAATATATTATATTTGCAACATTGTTCGTGTTGTCGTTTCTCTGTTGTTTCTTTTCAGTGCTATATTCATAGAGTTAGGAAGAAAATAGAAATAACATACATGACGTCACATGAAGCCAGATTCCGGTTCATCGGCAGCCATCTTGTGTGGCCCCATTAGAGTCCCTTTATACCGAGTACTGTGAGGATTGCCTTTTTCGATAGAGGATAAGTGCACTTGAGAGAGGCAATACACGGAAAAGAGGGTCTCTAAATATGGGGCCAGTCTATATGGTCGAAATGCCTCGTCCCTTCCGTCTCTTGGCTTCATTCCCCTCTCCCACAAAACAGCCTAACGTTCCCTCTATTTATATTCCTAACTCTATGGCTATATTGAAACGTCTTTTTTCATAGACAAGTCCATTGTCTTTTCGGTTTGTTTAAGTCGATACGTCTTTGTTCCTGCTACTACTTCGTGCCAAGTTCAGCTGTTATGTGATGTTACGTACCGATCGGTACCTGGAATTCTCTGTACTTCTTATTCTGTTATCTATAGAATACAAATGTTAATACAATTTCTTGAATGTTTATCTTCATATCTTTAAGATCGTACGATTCGGCTACTACTACATAAGTAATATTACACACGACTACACAAGGTATAGCAGATAATGGCGCAGTGCGTTAGTGAGGTGATATTATGCGTCTACCAGTAGTTGTTTGTACTCTGTGGTGTATCTTTTTATGTGTAGAAATTTTTGTTATCATGGTTACGAATGTGATAATTGAGTAGTTTTATCCGATTATTATGGATATTCAAGTCTACCTGGATCAATTCGAAGCATTCTGTGATGCTTAAAAACGAAATAGGACAAAGGAGTTTTGTTATATTTTGCTAATGTAACACATGAGATTTTTCCAACACTCAAAGATCTCGTGGCTCATGAGAAAGTGCAAGACCAATCACTTGAGAAAATTCAGTTATTGCTAAAGCAACATTTTGTTTATCATAGGAACATTGCAGTGGAGAGGTATAGGTTCCATACCTTGCGTCAAGAAGAATTTCAGTAAGCAGCGGATGTTCTCAGAAATCTCAGGAGACAGATCATTAAGTGAGACTTTGGTACACGAACAGATGAATTACTTTTCGATCAAATTGTGGTCGGAGTCTTCAGAGAGGATGTGCGCCGTCGGGTACTAACCAACGTAAAGTTGACACTTCAATAACTATGGATTTACTTAATCTCGAGGAGCAGGTGGAAAAAGATGTTCATTTTTCACAAGGTCAGATCATCAACATCAACATCTCGTACGGATGACATACAACAAGTCACACTAGGAAATAAACCGGAAGTTCCGTCAAATCCCAACTATAATCGTATTTGTTACCGTTGCGGAGGTAAACATCTGGATGATGGAGGTTACAAAACTTGTTTTGCACTCAAACTGATCTTCAAAGGGTGCGAAAGATATGGGCATATCAGACGTATATGCCAAGCTAATAATAAGTTAAAGCAAGAGAAGATTGTAGATGGGAAAGTGCAAGGTCAGGAAGAAACCATTCCATATGTTGAATTTCATCCAGAGGCAGGAAGTGAGGTACATCTTTAGCTCGTTTCTGAATGACCTTTTCATGATGTGTTGTTTGGAAGATACGGTACGGTAGATTCAGGAGAGGTAGATTCTAAAGTGCTTTTGGTTGAATTACAGATTAATGGTAACGTACTGCAAGCTGGTCTAATACTGCGAATGACAAAAGCTTTGTTTCTATGGAACAACTACTTCAGATGGAAGATATCAGGGATGGACACGAGTCGAGCCAGAGGTAATTTTCTCGAGTCGAGTTTGATATTTGGCTCGCTCGTGCGACTCGTTTTAGCTCATTTTTAGTGCAGGTAAAATAAGCCAAAAATAGACCCAAAATGGAAAAATTCCTGCATTCGTGAAACTTTGGTAATAAATTACCTTGGACATGAGGTTCACAAAACGGAATAGCGCATAAAAATTCTAGGGGGAAAGGGTGTTTTTGGGGAGTAGGGGAAAAGTACTGGAATTCCATTGTTGCGTGAAATAGGCGTGTGAGGTGTCGATTTATAGTTTTTTTGGTACGCTGAATCGAATGAAAACATCATCAGGTCAAGAAAACCAACAGCAATAGAAATTTATGGCGGAGGGGGAATTCACGGGGGCAGGGGTGTATTTCGGTTACTTTTTTTGACCTGGCCCACACTTGGCCAAGGAACATTGCGTTGAATAGAATATATTACATGGTCGGCTACCAGGAGGGCATGAATGAGTACCCCCCCCCCATACACACACACGCACACACTTTTCTCTCACATTCGTCTATTGAAAATAGGATACAGAAATTGAGCATTGAGAAGCTGAAATAAAAGGGTGAGAGTTACTAACTTACGTACTCATTCTCGAGTAATTTATCGCCTATTTACCATAACTACAAATAAAAAGGTCATCCATTAGGAGTTTGTTTCAGTAGCGTGCCTTGTTTTCTCGATTTTTCTGGGATATTACTAAATTAATATTTTCACACTTGCTCTAGTCAAGTAGTTGCAAATTCGATATTCTCACAACATGTGACCTACCGCACACCTTGTGACCGCACATCTAGTATGAATTTTGGCACCTACCACAGCTCATTCAACGTAATGTTGATTAAATTATTATAAAATGTTATCGGAAGAATGAACCGAGTTGATCTTGAACACCGATAGCCATCACCTTCATACAAACACTGTCTTGATGTCTCTCAACATGGGCAAAAATTTGTCGCTTTTGCTCACAGATCGCTACCACAATTCAGCATGGTGATGGTGTAGCATCTCGTATGTTCTTCCCCTTATATTCTTTAATTTGTTTAAGATGACACAATATACAATACATTCTATCGCCTGTGCGTTGACGACCTCGGTAGAAGTAATGTTGGCTAGGAACCAGGCTCTCCGTTCATCAGATTGCAGGTTCGAATCCAGCGTGGGACATGGGTGTTTGTGGATTTTAAAGTCACTGCATTCATATCATTCTTAAGTTCATAGTTACTAAAGTTACCCATATAAAATAAAGCTTAAAGTCTGCGTTTTAGCACTATTAGCGCGATCAAGGAAATTTTCGTGGTAATTTAAAGTCTTCTTTATTTTGCCTGGCGTTTTGACTCCCGTCGATGGACCAATAATGCAGATTTCTAATTGCAATTGTAGGGAAGAACTCAAAACCCTCCATCTTGATGATACAATTCACAAATCATTTTCTCTTTTGGTAGAGAGACGGAGGTGTTACAACAATCCGATGAGGCATGATGATAAGCTTACATGGCAGAGAAAATGGTCGAGAGAGTTACACGTCATCCTAATACACCAACAAATTAAGAATCAGGTGATTAATACTGAATACTGATAACCAACTTCATCTACAAGGTAGGTCACCTGATGCGATAGATACGACCCTGTAGGTCACCTGTTGCTAGAATACCTACAATTCTATAAATTGAGAACTATCAAAAAGTAAAGTTTGTAACTGAGAACAATGGTATTTTTGCTGCTGACCATTTGTTGAATATGAATTGTTATTATAGCTTTTAGGCATATTGCATAAATCTCTGACCTTGGTCAAGGTTTCTAGTAATTACTAGAACTAATGCTTGAAAACAAAGGAAATTTCTCAAGACAAAACTTCTGATACGATAAGCTGATTAGCCTCCACAAACACAACTCGTAAATCAAATTCCCTTACAGCACCCTGACCTCTCATCCGCCCAGATGAAGTTACTCAGTCAGTTCTTCATAGGTCTTCAAATGCTTTCTCATAAAATACTTCTTTATATTCATGTCACCAGCCCCTCAATTCTTGACGCCTAACTATGGTCCTACAGGGCTACTTTCATCAAAAGCGACACGAAATGCGGCTTCAATCTTGCACAAAAAATATTCTCTTTTTGCAACAGATAGCAATTCCTCCTTCCAGGTTACGAATTTAATTCCCGGTCGGGTCGTAAATCCCAGCAATTAAACCAGTTTCTTCCTGTTTCAAAGCTATTCAGATCCATCCTTCTTTTCTCCCTCTGCAAATAAAAAGAAATATAGAACTACCGTTTGACAATTCCAAGTTTTTGTCAACTTGACCGCTTCTCCTTTTTGGTGATATTGTCGCCTTACCTCAGAGGTTTATAACTCACGATCGTACTTCACAGGAAAACAACGCGCCAGATGTATTTGCCAAAGAAAGAAGGTAAATTAATTTATGAGGTTGTATTTCCAATTTTCAGGAAAAAACACAGTGGACGTTTCGCCTACTATTTATAGTCTCCGCGACCATGTGGGTCCTTTCATGTCTCCTCCCCTTCCTTCGTACTCAGATTTTAATGAGTATCATTTCTTTGAATCCAAGAAGCTGTTTCTTTCACAATCATACTGGGAAAACGAGTGGTTGAAGGACAAAAAGAACATCAAATGCACCATCTCTTTTTTGTGGGTTTTTACATGCAGCAAGAATTTGCTCAAATTCCATGTGGGATATCCTACCAGAACAAGGTCCCTAAAAGGTTCCTTGCAAGGGGGGGGGGTGTATTTACGCTACTGGTAATAGCATATGGAACCTAGTTTCGAATCCCCTGCAGACGAACTTCTTTCAAAGAAATCATGGACAAGCACAAAGCTAGCGAACATGACATGACATGACAATGCTTATAATATACTGCTGCGGTATAATAATAATATTTAACATAAATTAATTTTTAACTGGTCACTCTAGAAGTCAAAAGTAAATAGAAGAAAATGTATTGGCTTAATCACAGCGCGAATCCATGGTAAGTTGCCGAGTAGCGATAGCGAGAAAAGATGCTGGACAGGTTGTTGTTGATTTTTTTTAAAATCGCAATTAATAGGGTCTACTATTGTTTATCCCAATTTAGGTTTTTCTAATATTTAGCCCTTCTGGATCGGCCCTGTGAAGTTTAACCAAACATATGAAAACAGAATTTTATTTTCGAAAAAGATAATAACGCTGTGCACTGATGACGTCAAAATTCCTCGTTAGGTGAAAGGGAATTGGCTAAACGGGAAGACAAGAGATGGCCAAATCTGGATAGAAGATTATCCGGATATAGGATGGATAACTACTCATCGATAAACATTGGTAAACTTTATTTTTATATTGTCCAGTCTAGTAACTTTGGACTTCGGCCCGTCACGATTAGCCTTTAGTTGTTAAAACCCACACCCATGCACCTGCCGGGACTCGAACCCGGGACCTTCGAGCCGATGACCTACCACCGCGGACCACTGGGCCACCGGGCCGGCATCGGATGACGGATATTAGTCCAGTCATTAGAGACATGAAAAAGGGTGTTTTGGTGCAAAAGGTTGAGGAGTTCTGAAATTTGACAGAAGTGTACACTTGGGGGGCCCTAACTACAAGGCTAAATTTTTTACCTTGAGGGACCGCCGCTCGCGCCGCCATCTTGAAAAATGGCGGCAAAACGCCGTTTTTTAGCATAGAACCTGTAGGTTTTAGAGATTTTTTAAATTGAAAATTGGAGTGGATTTGCAATGTAAATTTTCTACAAAGTTACTTATATAAAAATTTTGAAAATTTCGCCATTTTGAATGAAAAATTCGGAAAAACATCTATACATATGTAAAGTATGTCCAGTCCAAACCACTGAAGCTAGATAAACGAAATTTGATATGCTGGTGTATCATCAAGAATAGCTTACGGGAAAATGCATGATTTGGAGAAAATCGTCATCTTCAATCCAATATGGCGGACAAATTATATATATATATATAAAAGAACAGTAGAACACCCAGGCCGAACCGCTGAAGCTAAATAAACGAAATTCTGCATAAATGTGTACCATCAAGTGTAGGTTGCGAGAAAATTACGAAATTTGAGAAAAAAATCGCCATCTTGAATCCAATACAGCCGAATAAAATATATGTGTATATCTGAGATATGTATGTTTCTCGGCCATGCTTGATCCAATATGTCGAATATTTTCAAATTTCAAAATTTTATTGTAAACTACACTTGATGACAAACTTTCGTGTAAAGTTTCGTTTCTCTGGCTCCAACAGTTCGGCCTGGGCATATTTCAACATATACGTATATGTTTGTTGGCGATAATGGATTCAAGATGGCGACTTTTTTTTCAAATTTCGTAATTTTCTCGCAACCTACTCTAGATGCTACACATTTATGTCTAATTTTGTTTATCTAGCTCCAGCGGTTTGGCCTGAGTGTTCTACTGTTCTTTATACG
>JAGDQP010007954.1:0-17737 GCA_022664845.1 Lepisma saccharinum | reverse complement strand
CGATTTGTCCGCCATATTGGATTGAAGAGTGACGATTTTCTCTAAATTTTGTAATTTTCTCGTAATCTACTCTTGATGATACATCAACATAACAAATTTCGTTTGTCTAGCTTCACACTTGCACTGGGCATACTTTACATATATAGTTGTTTTCCCGCATTTTTTTATTCAAAATGGCGGCATTTTCAAAATTTTTATATATGTAACTTTGTAGGAAATTTACATTGTAAATCCTCTCAAATTTTCAATTTAAAAAATGTTCTCTAAAACCTACAGGAATGGAGTTCTATGCTAAAATCTACCTTTCAGCCGCCATTTTTGAAGAATCAGTTTCAGAACAATCTTCATCAATAGAAGCTAATAATTCGAATACATTGGGTCTAATAATTACTGGACAAAATGAATGATAAATGGATGTCATTTTGTATTAATACCTTATCTATACAAAATCAGATAGCAGGGCCCTTGCAGGAACTTACTAAGTCTATACAGCTACTGAATGAAAAATTCATTACAGAGATTTCTATCTGGTCAGATAAGTCGTTATCTACAATGAGAGTTATAATCAACGAGAATACGAAAGAATTGGAATCATCAAGCGGACAAGAAGCAATGTCTAAAATTTATTCTTCTGTGACTGTAAACAAGAAAAAGATTGATCAAGAAACTGATAAGACGGAGAAGGACAAATGCATATCGAATCGATCACAAAAAGATTCTAAGGTGGTTAATTCAAAAGAAAAACCATCTACTCCGATTCCAAAGGTCATGGCATGGTTGAATGAACAGGGTCTCATTCATAAGATGTTTTCTCCTCTACTTCAAGATTAAATGCTAGACTTAGAACAGATGGTGCTTTCAAGAAAGTTAAAAGAAGCGTGAGATCTAGTAGACAATATTTACGAGATGATCAGGAGTATTCAAAGCTATTTACTACCTAAGCATGTGCAGAATATAGCTAAAACAATTTTATTAGAATTTACACTCAAAATAGTTAATTTATTCATGTACTCATTTTGTTTTCTATTTTCAAGTATGTGGAAGTGTAAATAGATTTATTTAAATGTTTATTTACTTCGTTGCTAGGTAGATGAGTATCTTGTCTGCGATTTTATGATTAGTCCATTGTCGGGTCAATCATGGATTGTCTTAGTTGAACAGTGAACTATGCATACATCGTTGGAATGATCGTTTCGGAAGTGATGATGTAAACATGTTTTCAGATTTGAGACTATACTTACATCAATTCAATGAACTTAAAAGAACATAAATGGAAGTATCACTTCCAGTGAACTCAAAATGATGTTATGGAATGAGCGATATGTAAACTTTGGTTTAAATTTTATTTATTTTTATCTTAAAGTGGAGGTTTCCGGAAGTCCGGGGGGAATTGCGAAAGAAACATTTCTAGGAACTCCAGGAGAATGTTATGAGCAAATCAATACTTTTCGAAATACTTAATTTATTATATTCGCAACATTGTTCTGGATTTCGTTTCTCTGTTGTTTCTTTTCAGCGCTATATTAAAACGTATTTTGTCATAGACAAGTCGATTGTCTTTTCGGTTTGTTTAAGTCGATACGTCTTTGTTCCTGCTACTTCTTTGTGTCAAGTTCAGTTGTTATGTGATGTTAAGTACCGACCCGTACATGGAATTCTCTGTACTTCTTATGGTTATCTGTAGCATACAAACGTCAATGCAATTTTTTGAATGTTTATCTTTATATCTTAAAGATCGCACAATTCGACTACTACTACATAAGTAATACTTCACACGACTACACAAGATATAGCACTTAGTCTAAACAGAAGAGTATAAGATGGAATAGAAATACAACCACGTTTGTCCACGCTGACACTCAAGACATACCTATAAATCCTTTAAAAAAGACATACAGCTCTCAGACCATGATTAAGACACATACAAAATAAAAGAGATATACAGACACTCCATTGAACATTATACTCCAATGAAACACGGTTTACATCTACCCCGCCAAATCCAAATACATCAGAGGATATCAATTTTACTGAAACACCCCTAAACTATCACACCTTAACTTCATGGACAACGGACAACAACGTGGGATTAGAGATTTAGAACCTCATATACCGTCATACACCAAAAGCAATATATATTAGCAGACTCCTACCTGTGCGTGCTCAAATTCTATGACACTAAAAAGAATGATCGTAATCACATGACCTCCAATAACCATGTTACGTCGGGAAGAGTATAATGATGTCACAACCCGCAAGGGGCAATCTCGTTGAGAAGAATCCTCTTCAACCTCTGAGCACCAGCATCCCATCTACTATGGACCGGCTCCTGAATGCAGAGCGAAGCTCCTGCTTCCTGAACTCTTGACACTCTTCAACCACACTGGTCTATCTTCTATTCCCTCAAGGTCTTTTCAGTTACATATTTCGCTAACTTCTTATGAGCTACTTCACGTTTGTGTCTTCAAACACTTTGTCATAACTTCAGCACAATAACGTTTCCTGCTTCCATCAGACGTTTAGAACGCTCTTCACAGTGAATCACCGCCAACGTATTTGTTCCATGAAAGTTACTGATTTACATTTTCCCTCGTCTTCATGCTCCTGTGTTATATTCTGATATTTCCCCTTGTGTCTTTGCTCCTGTTATCGATTCTCTTTCCTTTGCATTTTTTTATTTTTTGCATTGGAACTTTTTGTTTTCTTCTCTCTTTTCAGACTACTTCTCTCGCTTTTCAGTCCTTAATATACCTTAAGGCATGATTTCGACCTCGAGTCAAGGTGTCAGGTGGAATATAAGATTTAATCAGGCTCAACCATTGGTCATACGTACCTCTTGTTGGTCTCTAAATTTTGCATTGGCCTACTCTTCACAATCAATATGTACAAAATTAACCTTAAACACACGATGCCTATTTCCGCATGTATACTGTTCATTGTTCTGACGCGGGTCATCCTTCTTCGCGATCTCAATCGTCTCTTCTGCCCTTAAGGATGGTGAGGAAACGAGTTTTTCGTCTTGTCATAAACTTGTAAAAGGGGTGTCGGGTTTGTACCATCTAATTGGCCGTTTGAGGCTTCTCTTTCGTCTCCTTTTTCGTGATTGGCCTCCACGTCCACCCGTCTCTTCCATCTTGGTTACTCCCTCCTCGAAGAGATCCTCGTTGTCTACCTCTATACCTTCTTCTGTGCCTCGATCCCCGTCCCCTTTTATCATACGATTTCGTACCGTGCTGGGGAAGCGATCGCTCTGTATTTACCGGTGCATCCTCTTCTTGCTGATCTGATAGCGAATCGTATCGAAGGGGTCTAATATTTTCCACACGTACCTCGTTCACCCGCTGTGTTTTGGATGGCTGTACTTCCTCGCGATACTTCTGCACTCGCTGTACTTCTTCGCGATAAATTTGACAACAAATATAACTGCACTAATAGAACAAAATCACACTTGAGCATACTTACTTTTCATGGAAGAAATAGCACTGGAACAGCTTTGAATTCTTCCTAAAATTATCTAATATTGCAGGCCGAATATTTTGATATCGTTCATTGACAAAATTAGAAAACTACACTTTATTATTTATTTGATTTGATATGCACAACCCTGTCCTAACAAAGAATCTGTCACGGTCGATCTGAAATACGAATGTTGTGAGTAAGTTGTCTACTTTTATATATATGAGATATAATCTCTTAGCACATACCTGACATCTTCACTCAGTTAAGTCCCTGTATTCTTGATGACATGAACGCTGGTAGTGTTCTTTAAACTAATGTCTTTGAAGCTTTCACTTTCTTTCTTCTTCTTGGTTTGTAACCACACATAAGTAAACAAGAGTTCGTAGTTTCAACTAAACACATTTGATACAGACTAAGTTGTTGTTTCACTGTGGAAGTTTGGTAATGCTTTGACAAATTTAATGAAGTTGACTTTCTACTGGTCGGTTGAAGAGTACCAGTTTACTCATAGAAATCACTACTGTGACTGGCGTCTCGAATCAGTGTTCAGGTTAATTGTATTATCTTTGATTTTGAGATGTCGCGTGCTTTTCTCATCAATTACACGTGACGTGGTTGTTGTGGGTTTTGGGAAACAGGAATTAAGTTGTTTGCATCAGAAGGGAAGGAGGAAGAATGGGAATTAGCTCTGGTTGATTCTCTGTTGGTTGTCACGATTCCGAATTTTGAGCATAGTTTTCAACACTTGTTTTGTCACCAAACGTTCATGGAGTCACGTCTCTGAGACACTTTACTTGGGACACCTATTAGTCATTGCTTAATGATTTCTTGTTATGAAACGATTAGAATAATTGTCATGCCTCTGTGCTTTAATTTGTCAGGTGGATATAGACAGACAATCCTTTTATTTTTATTTAATGTCCAAACATGATTAACTGGTGAGATTATATTTTGTTATTCATCCACGAATTCTCTCTGCTTTGGGAATTATTGTTAGAATAACCTCGTTAATTTCACATATGATGACGTTAGAGAATTTTCTTACTCCCATTGTGCACGTGTTACTCTGATGTTTTGGCTGAAAAAATTTTACAGTGGACGAAACCAGTTTAGGTGACATTTGTACAGTATTTGCAGATAAAATCGAACCAAGGACCTCAGGTTTGTGGAATAAGAACTGTGCTTTGGATGGCTTAAGACGGATGTTAGTTGAACTGAGACGTTCAAAAGTTCTCGGATGACTGTCATACTTTCCTTGTAAGCTTTTGCATGTACAGTAAGATCATCTGCATACGTTGATAAATATTTGGTTGGAATACCGTCAGTAATTAGCTGAACGAGCGCTCGAGAGCACCGAGGGCGAGCTTTTGAAGCCCATCGGGCTTACGAGATACTTCCACATGCCGAGGAAGACTACTGAAAATGGTGTTAAGTCCTTGGATTCTCTTGCAAGCGTTGTTTAATAGAATGCCGCGGAAATGTCGAATCGTCTTAGGAAATTATTTCCAAAGATATTAGAGATATTCTCGTCGATATTTGGGTAGCTCGATATTGTGTATTTTTAGTTCAGCAATATGAGATCAGATAGGAAACGTAGGAAGAGGTCGGGTTCCTTTACCAGAAAGAGCGGGTGATTATAATTAGAAGAACCCATTCGATTTATAATTTTCTGTTTCTACATTGACTTTAATTGAGCTCGCATAGGCTCTCGGAGATGAAGTGGGACGGGAAACGGGCGGGTGTACACTGGGCTTGAATCTGTGGTTACCATTTTATGTTTGATAAAGTGTGTCATGCCGACACATGTGTCATTCCAGGCGAAAGAGTTACTATAATTGTGGAGCTTATTATCAAAACGTCTCTTCTCCAAAAGCCATAAATGTTGGGAAATCAAGAAAACCACTTATTATACTCTTTACTTATCAATGATAGGGAAAATCCCATGAATATCTTAGAAGTAGTACTAAAAGGTTTAGTTTACCAAGATTTTCTATTTTCATAAAAAGGAATTTGGAAAGATAAAATATATTCAATTTTTACTGTTAATTACTGTTTCTATATACTTATTTATTTTGATAACTAAATGATTTTACAGGCGTTCAGGATTAATTAATCTCTGCTAATATATTAGTAAATAATGATATGAACTAAATCATGCCAATATCTCAATTTTACACTTGTGGACAAGGGACGTTTTGATAATAAGGTCCGCAATTGTAAACTAAATCAAGAATGTCTTGTTTTTGAACGTCCGATAAACCTGGATGATTATGTATCTGGGATGAGTCATAATATTGTTTATACTTAAAAATGTGTTTCTGACGTGTTTGAGATGGTGTTGAATTTGACATCCATTCGAGTCTAGTGAAATGTTCCTCTTTGTATGCAGGCAGAGGGTCCTCGATTTGATCTGGCAACGTTAGTGCTGCGATGATTTCGCAAGCTGGAGGCTGCCCAATTTTCGTGAATTTGGATAGCCTAACTCGTTTGTCGCTATTATTACGTATAATTAGGTGAGTCTGATCGGGAGAAAAAATACCTGTTGGTACTTGTACATTCTTGAATTGTAATATGTCCGGATTTGGTTCAAATAGAAGGAATTTTTCTTCTATGCAAAAGTTGACTAATAAAATGGGCACATAAGATTTTCTTTGAGGAATCAAAATTAAACCTTTTGTAGTTACAAAAGAGGGTGGCTCGGGGGGGAAGGTGAACACGGGATATTGCGGCCGCTGACACTTGGTACATCATTGGTGGAGCTTGATTTTGACTTTCCCGGTGGTATCGATATGGGGAAAGTAAGGTGAGGGTACTGCCGGATGGGGAGAGTTGGAACACGTATCTGTTTTTAAAAAATTGGTGCCAAAAAGAATAAATGGGTGGTTTTTGGATTGAACGACTTTAAATTCCTGACAAAGTGATTTCCGATTCAAATATCCAATGTGTCCTTTTCTTTACAAGTTAATTGTTCACCGTCAAAGCCTTGTAGAATACTCGAATGTTTTATAGGCTTAGCAGTATTGATTATAAAACGCTCATCAATGAGGCAACACTGACTACAACAGTCTAAGACGGGATACAGTGGACCTGGTCAGTTTGTGCCTGGACATAATACAACCTGCCATGTTTGATTAGAGAAACCTCTATGGTGGGGAAGCCCGCAAGACGGTTCCGAGCGCTTGCCGGCCTGGCTAGTTTAACCTTATATGTTGTATTTGGTTTGAGGACATGGGTACCCGACAATCTTCTGCAAACTGATTAGGTTTAGAGCATCGCCGACAAATAATGGGCCGATTTCGGGACCGGGTCCCAGTATTTCGGTTTACATTGAGACTAATTATTTCTGTTGGAAGTTCTATGATTTCTTTGTGACCTCCGGTATTGATTGTTATTACTTGGTCCCCTGTAGGAAGAAGTTGCGCGACAAATCTGGGAGGCGTTTCTGTCATAACACTAATTGTTAAAATTAAGACGTTGTTTATAGTGGGGTGGTTGTGGGCTTTGAGCACAAGGGTAAACAGGTTTCTTCAATTGCATTACAAGATTTGCTATTGTTACCAAAGTTTGTCAATTTTTGACAGATTACGGGGGTGCGAGGGGTGTCGGTCCCTGGCGGAACGCTGCTGATTGAGAGTGCTTTGTAGTTCATTTATTTGGGCTTGAACTTGAGCCATCTCGGCATTCGATTGGTGTTTAGACAGATTTGTCTGGAGTTGGGATCGAGCATAAGGCGGTTGAGTTGACGCACCAATGGTTGTTGTGGATTCCATCCCATTTGACATATTTCCAGGGTTTCTTCCTGAGGTGGTTGATCGAGAGAAACGTGTTTCTGGTCAATGGCTTGGAGCGTCGTTATAAGTTGTGGAATGGTCATGATAGTTTGGTCACTAACTTCTTGTACAAGATTGGACCTGAGGCCTTTGATGATATGTAAAACGACCTGTGGTTCAGGAAGTTCGGGAAGCAAGAAACTTATAAGCTGTCCTTTGGCGATGACGTAACTATAGAAGGATTCTAATAATGTGTGCTTCCTATTACGTATAATATCAACTTTGAGAGGGGAGGTCATATCACAAAAGGTATTATTAAGCTCTGTTTTAATGTGTGCATAAGTTTTGGCTGTGTACCCCGGGTCAAGTTAAAGTAAACACAAGAAATCATGGGCGTATCTGAAAGATGGACACAGGCAGCTTCGTTTTTTTCTTGCTCTTCTGACCACGTGTTGGCTAGGGCTTACGCATCGTATTACTGGAAGAATGCGTCAACGCGTGACGGGTCTGTGCGAGTGAATTTTAGCGTCATATTAAATGCAGTTAAGGTCTCTAGAAAGTTGGCCGCATGAGATACGGGTGGTGGGTAAGTCATTTTGGGTTTGGGTTGGCGAACTTGATCAAATGATAAACCCTCAAATAAATGCAAATATGGATTTGCTCTGTGTTGTGATCTTGTAAGTGGTCCAAGAATCCAAGTGGACCCTGTCCTCACAAAGAATCTATCACGGTCGATCTGAAATACGAGTGTTGTGAGCAGGTTGTCTACTTTTATATATATGAGAGAAAAGCTCTTAGCACCTGACATTTTCACACAATAAAGTCTGTATTCTTGATGAGATGAATGCTGGTAGTGTTCTTTAAACTAGTGTCTTTGAAGCTTTCACTTGCTTTCTTCTTCTTGATTTGTAACCACATATAAGTAAAATAGAGTTCTTAGTTTCAGCTAAACACATTTCATACAGACTAAGTTTAGACTAGGTGGATAGCGGCCTTCAAACGGGCCAGAGTGTCTACTGCCGATCTGCCGCGAAGATCTACTGTTCGTCGCGAAACCGCTATCCACCTCGCCACTGTTCGATAGAGCAGGGCATGCGCACCTAGTGCTTCCCGTAACTCTGTGTGGCATTCCCATGCATTCCTGGCGCGGAGAAATGCTGCTTTCACATTCGCATGTTGTTCACTCTTTGTGACCTCCAGTCCGGACAACTGTCGCTCACCTGCTGAACTTTGGGGAGTGCTCAGACATACAGCTCTACTCACATACACGATCTGGTGCGACCACTCGATAGTACATGCCATTAGGTTTCCAACGTGTATCTTCGATCTGTCCTGTTATCCCTGTTATCCACCATTCGAAAGAAAAAAAATAGTTGCCATGACTTTACCCTGCCCTATTTCTTCTAGTCTTCCTTACGGCCTGGCAGTCCTTAATTAATTATAAAACTAAATTGGATTATCATGTCAGAATGCGACCCTCTGTTTTTCTTCTTATATGCCGTTACCATTTATAGTGTGGTATTGTTTTTGTAAAACCAAAACTTCAAACATTCCCATTTTAAGCTCTAAATTAGAAAATGTTGAGCCAGTACTTTCAGAGTGTCTGGGGAAACGCACATCGAAGTGTAAGTGCGGTTTCCAAAATGTGAATATATAATAAGAATTTTAAGATTGTATAGTATACCTGTACTATTTTAATATATAGGTGTTATTTAATCGAGAACATGATCCTCAATATCTCTTCTAGCACACCGTATACTCCATTTCATTTTCTGAACTTGTCGGATACGCTATATGGCAATTACAGTCGAAAATTATTTCTTAATGTCAGTTTGCAGTTTGTGAATCGTGATATTGCTCTTTATTGATTTGTACAAGATTTATTGTGATTAGAAAAAATGAAATGCTTTTTTGTTCAGCTCTAACGCACCACTTGAAAGCGATATACTTTTCACAAAATATTCTGCAGCGTACAGTACTTTACGTAAGTACACTGAGAGTCGCATACCCGCCGTTATTTGAGTGTCACTTACCACACTATGTTAATAATTTACACAAAATCTTTGTGAATAGAAAGAAATTTGAAATACTTTTTGTTTAGTATTTGACTCTAACCCTCAACATAAAAGAAATTTCGATTACCAAGTATTCTGCAGTGTATAGTACTTTTTATATGTGGGTCGTCACGCATTGATATGATTATGCAATCGATTTTTATAATGCTTACCAGGCCGTAAGGTAGATTATTAAGAAAGAAATCATTAGTTTGTGTCAATATAGAAAAGAACGAAGTTTAAATATAAAATAACTCCAAATATAGTTTATATTTCAGTGGAATTAATTTGTTAGAAACTGAAATAACATTTTCTGCTATGAACTTTTTCCTCGCCATTTTTTCTTTAAAAAAATAATGAAGGTTTATTCTTGTTTGCTTCAACTTCTTAAAGCTTTATTTCCTTTACGCATTCTTTATATGCCTTGAAATGTGTCGTCAAAGTTAATAGCACAAGCAGCTTTCCGCATCTCTTACCAGTTAACAAAGAGGGAGAGAAAAGGCCCTCCAATTGTTGTTGTTTATGTCGCGTTTAATGTAGGAACTAACTTTTCCATTAATTAATACAGAAAAAGGAAAAACGATTAGAGAGGATAGTTCTCCAGTAGTTCCGTGTGTTGGAGCTTGAAGGAACTATGGCAAGGCTAAGTCAAGCAACGAGAAACCTTCCTTGGGTGTGGGACGGAAAATAAGAGGCGGTGGGTATTGTTTCCTGCTTAAGGGAAGCGACTTCCAACTAAGTTAATAGTTTCCAAAGAGCAACAGGACTTAAGGGAATTTAGCGCTAACTTCAGAGCAACTTTCCTTCCACGTACCGTTAGCCAAGCCACACGTCCTTTTGAGAGGATTGTAAACCACTGACAGCGGAAGAACATAGTTTCTCAGTCTCTTGTGTTGATATTGTGCAGTTGGAGGGACTCGGAAGGACTTTTCAACTTTAGATACAGAGCGCAAATAATAAAACACATGTGAAAAACATCTTGCACTTTTTAGAAGGAATCGAGATATGATCACGAGCAAAACAAGAGAAAATGCTGAAATGCTCTTGCATATAGGAGCCAGAGTCAGTAATAAATTCAATATTTTCAGCAATAAAGGAGGAAGAAATTCTTTCCTTTACGCAAAGACCTTGTTACACAAAAATGGTTGTTGCTCTGACTGGAACTCGAGCTCAGATCACCAAGCTGCCTATGTCTTAACCATTACAGTACTATGACACGGATAATTTTCCTTGTATGTGGAACATTACTCGCGCTTAAATGAACCAGCTACTCAATGCGGTTTTAAAATAATATCAGGTATGTAGCGAAGTGCCTTCGTTTCAACACCAGAACTGAAGCATGAGAAATGCACAATATCCAAAGAAAATTGATCGAGTTGTGCTAATGTAATAGCTAAAAGACAAAACTAACAACTGGGATATCCGGGTTGAGTCCCGGTCATAGCAATTTTTCTGCATATTTTTAAACAGATTTGAGGGCTTTTTAAAACTGAAACAAGAAAAGCCAGTCTTGTATGTTTCAGAGCTACTGAACACGAAAGAGACCATAAAAATACGAAATTGTCTCTTGTTTTGAAGTTGCGGAGGGAAACAGGAAAAAATCGCTGAAAAAAGATAAATTAATGTATTCTTAATCAGTGGTTTTCAACTGGTGTGCCGAGGCACACTACTATGCCGTGAGATTTGCTAGGTGTGCCGCGAGACTTCTGAGACATTGTGATTTTGCTTGTACAAGTAGCTAATTCCAATAACGTAAGTCAATATTTATTTTGGAAAAGGAACAAGAAAAAATTTACAAGAACTTAAACATATTTATTTTACAGGGAAATTATGGATTAATTAATAACATCTTAACTTATAGAGTAAATGGAACGGAGTTTTGAAGAAAACAATATTACTGACCATGTCTCCTGCATGCGTTGGTGTGCCGCGAATTAAAATCGGTTGAGAATAAATGTTAGAAAGTGTGAGAGTTTTTATGCTTGTTTGTGGTTAACATAAAAATCGAATAGGGACCAAACAAAGTTTTATTTCCTTTAGACAAAAGTTCGTTTAAACGAATTTGGTTGGCGCCAATGAAGAACAAGATACGGTGGTACCGAGGAGACTTGAACACAAGTCGGATAGTTGGCAGCTCTATGCCTTACATACTTTTTTTTTATAAACATCGTTTATTGCATTATATGTCTGTATACATGGATATAATCCTTAGCTGATATACATTCTATTGGAACATACACTCTAGGTTTGTCGTAGATATTTTGTTATGTTATTACTAAAAGTGTTTATCTTCAGTTGTTTATCTAGGATAACACAATTCCTTATTCACATCTTACACAAACCTATAAGTTTAATGTTGACATATGAAAAAGGAAAATAAATACAAAATATAAAAACATACCTTGCCAATCAGAAAATTGACGTGTACAGTGCCCGACAGAAAAGTTACCGCACCTCCGAGATAAAAGTAATGTTGTACTTACTTATTCTTGCTTAACTTTTCGGTCGAGACAGCCTTTCGAAAGATTATTGACCGACTAGAGGATGATGGTCCTTATACTTCAACAAATTGACATAAGACAATCGAAGTCCCATTAAATAAATGTATTACTTGTAAGCCTTCGCTCCAACTGTTACGTTGTAGCAATGACAAATACAACTTTGAAATAATATAGATAGTTCTTCATCAGACTCGTCTTCCTATTGTGTTCACAAAACTGATGACGAGTGTTTACTTTAGAATTTAACAGAGTTCAGCTTTGAAAAGTTAATAATACAGAGAGATATAAAGTTCTGTACTTAAGATGACTGTAGTTCGCTGGTTCAGATATTAGAATAGCTCAGAGACCCCTCACCCCTTTAGCTAACAGATGTTGTTAGAGCAGCCCTCGAGATAGAAATTAGCGTCGACTCCTTGTTACAAACAAATTTAACAATTTCTCTTCTGGCTTCGGGTCTCTAATCACATGATACACAATTGTGTTTATTTTCCACTTACCAGCTTAATCCGGTTTTTATCTTAACAACGTGACTATACAACATGATTGCTTTTACGAAACATTTACAATAAAAGGAAATAAAACAGCTACCTAAAACCCATGGAACAAAGACAGTTGTTGCTGTCTGAGATACACGCTCTCAGTTTGCCCTCTCAGTTTGCCTTCAGATGATTTTGTTACTAGAAGGACAGAAAAATAAAACTTAAAAATGAGATAGTATGCTCCAGGATATGAGTTATCTCAAAAGACATTACACGTGGTGATCTCTAACCTTATATGGTTGGTTGTTGCTTGGCAGTTTGTAAGGCTGTTCTTTTCTTACCCAAATATTAGCTACAGACTTTAATATAATAGAAAATCCAAAAAGTTAGTAATACATGAAATTAAACAATGTCTTTAAACATATATTTACAAGATGGCTCCCTCTGTTCGATCATTGTCCTAATTCGCATCTGCCGAAGGTGAATGGATGTATTAATAATTACCTTAAAGATTAATAACAAAAATGAAAAAATAAGGATACAGTATACCGTTGGATCTCAATATACAACAGTAATTATATGACAAAGTAGAAAAATAAAACATTTATAAGACCTGCTTACCTCTCGCTTTTGACATTATGGATTACTATGCATTCTTATTTAGTCTCAACTAGTTGTAAACAGGGTTCTGGGCTCATGCTAAAGACCTTACCATCTCATATTGATCACATATTTTCAGAAGTTGTTAAAATGCTTCCTTATCTTTAACGAAGATAATCTACGTATTTCTAAAACTAAGATGATGGTGTATGTTTGTTCATTCCTGCTTATTTAGCACCTGAAAGGTACATCAAGGTTATGCCAGTAATCGAAATAGCTGCATTTGTTTTGGCTTGCGGGAAGTAATGATAGTCCGGAAATAATATGTATTTCTCTATGGTGATGTGTCTTCTTGCGGTACGCGGTATACTGGCTAGTATCTTTTGAAATGTGTTCCATACTTTCTCAACCTTTGGATAAAATTGTATAATGTGCATAAATCACTGTCTTGATTACCATATGGACATTGTTTTGTTTGTATTATACCATATTTGTTTAACTTATCTATAGTTAGCCAATTTTGGTTAGTCACCATATACCATATCATTTTAATTTTGTTTGTCAATTTTTTATGCATATTACCCCATATATTCTGCCAGTTATACTCCGGATTTGCCCTTTAGATTTTCGGTTCCAGTAATTCTGAAATTAGTTTATATTGGTACAGTTGTTCTGCCGTCATATCTTCTATCATGTCTAAGTATAGCATATAACATTTCCAAAATCAAACTTCGTATTAGTGAGTAATTATGTGACCACGGATGAATATTGATAGGTGTCGTTAGATCCATTATGGAGAAAGAGGTAGTAATAATAGCTGCTGTATATGTTTTCGGATAGCTGGTCTGAGTTAGCAACATTTTATGTATTAACAGCGCTCTTGCTTATGTATATACATCCAAAAATTTGATACCTCCTGATTCATATGGTAGTAGCAGCATTCTTTCGCTACTCTGAAGATATGATGACACCACAGAAAAAACAGGAAGGCACTATGAAGGTTTCTGGTATATGCTAAAGGTATAGGAAGCACCTGTGCGATATAACATAAAATACTAATGATATTTTTTTAAAAACAGATTTCTCATAATTAAGGTTAAAGGCCAGGTCGCATTAAATGTAATACATGCTTCATTTTAATGCTATACATCTCATAATTGACCTGAGAGAGCCGCTTGATGGGATACGTCCAGATTATTCCTAATATTTTAAGTCTGTCTGTGATAGGCAACATTCCTTGATATCTTGGACGTGAAAGAACGCAACAATAAGTGCGACTTTTCCTTATTTAATTTTCCTCCCAACAGAGTTTCATATTATTTTACACTACTTTGAATATCCTGGAGAGCTTCGAGGCTCTTTACAAAACAGTGAATGTCATCGTTGTTCGATTGTGCTACTAAACGTACTTTAGATATTGGTACAACTGATATGTCCTTAACTATGTTATTAATAACTGGTGCAATACATAAACTAAAAAGGTATAGAGCAGATTGCATCACCCTGAATTAAGCTCACTGTATTGAGAAGAGCCTGGTAAAGGTTACATTAAACCCAGGCACGTATCAAGAACTTGGTTTTGGGAAGGGTCCAAGGGCTTCCGGAGGGGGGGGGGTCTGGGCATGAAATGTATATTAAATAGGTATAATTACGCCTGAAATTATACAATTTTTCCATAAAACTCTGAGTTTTGGAGGGTATTTGTCTGCCGCGATGAATATAGCGGTCTTATCATACCTTGAAATATTTCTCCAAATTTGTAATGTTCTAGTGTGTTGTATGGGTATTCATGTCGAACTCGATCAAAGGCTTTGTTGAAGTCCTAGGCTACCAGGCTAGCTGGAAAGTCTGCATTACGTTCGTAATACATTAAAAGTCTTAAATGTTACCTAGTGTTGTTGTAATAAGATAAGATAAAATGAATTGTATGGGCGATAAATGTTGTTGTAGTAGGCGGCGTACCAGTATGTCCATGTTGCATGAGATTTAAGTGTTTTCATAATACTCCATTGAGTCTATGTGCTAAGCATCTTGTAAGTAGCTTTTGGTCCGTACGAAGTAGCGAAAGGGTATGTAATGATAATAGATTGTTGGATGTGACATCTTGGGTATTAATATCATTATACCTTGCTTCATCTTAGTTGCCATATACTATGTGTTACAGAATTCTTTGAAAATTTCAACTAAGAGGGGAACTATCAATTCTTGAAATTTGACACTCATTTCATATCCAAATAGATCAAACCTTCCGGATTTGTGTTGTGCCACAACTTTCCCTAGCAGCGCAGAATATATGGTCAATATCACCCAATATCGATCAAGGTTGCCCAGTATGGGGCCGATATGGGCTCGATATTCTGTGCTGCTAGGGTTGATTGCCTGTTTAATATCATTACAGTGAAGGGTCGTTCTAGTTCTTGACGAACAACTGTTTCCTGATAGAAGGTCGGATTATGATGGTGTTTGCTGTTTCCTGATATAGCTTTGAAAGATATTCTTAAGGTAGTTTATCCAAATAACGCCACCCTAAGCGCATATCTGATGTAGCTAGTAAACCATGGTAATTAGAACTCCAAAACTGCTTGTGTGGAAACGTGCATAAGTCCTCTAAGGCACTTTGGTCACTACAAATAGCCCTATATATACCACACATTCATTGTTAAATTCATGCAGTTAATAAAAAATCTTACAAAATAATGACACTTGCTATGAGAGAAATTCAGAAACGCTTTCTTATTTAGTCTAAAAATATAAAAATGGATAAAAATGTGTAAAATACAAAAGTATACATTGTGCTGTTGTTCGCTGTGGCGTTATTGGGTTACATCACAAATGATCATAATACCACTTCATTTTCTTACATATTACAAAGCTTTCGGTAGTTTCTTGTGCTTGCGGAACAACAAGACATTCGACTCTTTTGATATAGGTATGACTTTCAGCGATTACGATTCACGATCTATGTGAAATTCAGGAAATGTACCCACCTGATTTAACAACGACCTTCTTTGTCGAGACAACAGTACCAAGGCGTGCGTCATGGTCACTATGCTCTTCTATGATCACTAGCGCAGTTATTTTCTGGCAGTCCTACTAGAGATCATCTGCCTACATATTCGTAGTTCTGAATTCCTGCCACATGTTCTCGTTTCCAAAACACCGGGAAGTGGGGGGGGGGGGGAGCGTTAAAGGGCTCAGTGGCGTTATATGGCTGAACTACCTTATACATTGTTGTTAGCTTCGAGACCTTGATATTCCTTTCCCCATCTTTGACTCTTGCAATGATGTTTTGATTACGCCTTTGTTTCTGTTATCGTATATGTTCTACATTCAGTTCTTCTTCTAAAGCACTCGTTTAGAGTTTTAATTATTGTTTTTCGCTGCCTCTTTGTGTATATAAAGAATAAAGTCGCTTTGGAATGTTCGATCTCCATTTGTACATCCTGTTCCTGTGCATGTACCCTGTAACATTCCTGAAGTAAACAGAAGTAATATTCTATCTGTGCATTTTCTTCTTGATTTCGTTGTCTCTTATACTTTTTACTAAAATATGCTACATAGGGATGTACGTAATTTATCAACCAATCTATAAGAAATCTTTTCTGAGGGCGTTCTTTTTGTATTTTTTGCCATTTAACGAAAGCATTACAGTAACATTCTTCTTGTAATATATAGGGTGAAAAATTCTAACTTTAATTAGCTCTTAAAACTTATTACTACTTAAATTTTCGGACATTAGATAAGATGATAACTTATTAGTGATGATACCAATCTGACATTGAATGCATGAGAGATAAGGTCTTTTCTAACATCAAATTTATACAACCTGCTGGAATAGCGTGGTCTAAAGAAGGTAACGTGGCCTAAAGCCGCTGAGGACTTTCTTCATGTGCCCACTAAATCAAAGGCCTTAAGTAATTCAGTTAAACCTTGTGACGATCGATAATTATTAGAAACATCTTGTGGCGATGTATAACAATTCCAATCTCGCCCGACGATATGTGGTCCGTGATTTGGCCTTAAGACACTGGCGAGTTCCCCTGTCAGAAATTCCCTCAGTTTGCGTCGTTCATTATCAGCTGGCTGGTAAACTGAGATTAAATCTATATTCTTTACCAGCCCTGATGTGATACATCTTTCTACCGTATATTTTTAGGTACATAATCAGTGTCTTGGCGGAAAAATAACCGAGACCGTCTCTTGGTAATCAAAATTATTGTGACAGTGATGCGTATGTAAACCTTCATCACTGTTTTTTTTTTTCATGAGATATATCAATTTCATACTCGCGAAGAAATTCTGTTAGTGCTATCTGTCTTGTAATACACGTTGCTGCTAGCAAATTCGAAGTTGCTGTATGAAATGATACATACTACTAATGATAAAAATAACTATAAACACTCTTACAAAACTACTTATAAAATTGTTTAATACCCTGTCTTAAGAAACCTGAATAACCATGACTACATAAATAAATGTTATATAACACTATTTTGTTACGTATTAACACTCGTTATCGTTTATTAGTAATATTCATCTCACTGGAACTGGACAAGTCAGTACTAGGCCTACGTTTTTCAACTACTTGTACGTTTTTTACTTTTATTTTCGTTAGTAAAAACACGAATTTGTTTACTTTCAAGCACATTTTTTTGGCGTGGGGAGCTGGCAGTCGGCGGTCTGGCGGTATTTACAGTAATTCTATGATATCTAGACAACACTGGAATTTACATTCAGAGAATCGTGCTTTTAGAATCTCAAAAACTGAAATAATAAAAGAATCTAGCGTCTGGTCGCGAAAATTCCTTTTCCCAAATCAGTCTTGCCATTTCTGCAGTGCTCAAAATGGAAATCACCGTAAACAAGTTGGAGTA